>JAHZNG010002094.1:0-10282 GCA_027744375.1 Orchesellides sinensis | reverse complement strand
GCATGTGATATATCAATCGACTCGTATTGTCGAGTGTAGTTAATTGAAGATATCTAAATTTACTTTCTGGCATATTTGAGAGTTCTACAACTTCTAGTTTTGAATATGGAATACCGCACAAACAAATAAAAAACTCTCTACAATTTGATATAATACCTCTACTCATTACTTCTTGCAAACATTTAGGATACACAACAACATGTACGGATAATGGATAAAAACAATCACCTATATTGTGTTTTGCTTAATTTTCTTTAAATTAAGGGATCTGCTTGTTGTTTATTGCTTTTAGATAATAAATTACACTATAGAATGCAAACTTCAACACAAGACCTAACCCATAAATCATTGACGAATAGCATGTTATCAAAACATAAGATATAAATCATTTTGGATATAAAAACGCAATAATAGGTACGTATGTTATACATCCATGTACATATGTAATATGTAATGTATAAGTTTTGGTTAACACAAACGCTTAAATTACTTCGCAGATCAACTTTTTAAAGCTCTATTTAAAGTTGTGACCGTTAAAATGATCAGTCTCTGATCGTAAAAACTTTTAAAATTATAATTTACAAACAGTTGGAAATAAAAAGCAATTTGTTTTTAGGGTTGTGTTTTTGTGCAGTAGCTTGGCCAGCTTTTGTTCAGCTAGAAAAGATTGTACAGTAAATATTCAAAATGGTACAATTGTTGGAGCAATAGCTGACACAGTCAATCCCACACGAAAGGTTTGCTCATATAAAGGAATTCCTTACGCGTTACCTCCAGTTGGACCTCTAAGATTCAAGGTACGCTAAGAAAAGTTTGAAAAATGTATGAATTGAAACCTCCAATCTCGTAATCCAGTTAACTAAAAGTCGTTTTAATCTCAGCCACCCCAACCTACACAAGCATGGGGTAATGTCGTCTTGAATGCTACCTCTCATCCAAAATGGTGTCCTCAAGCTGGATCAACACCTCCAGGAATGTCAATTTCTGAGGATTGTTTGTATCTAAACGTTTATACACCACAGGTAAAGTCATTACCTTCATTAAGTCAAGTCGAGTAAAATTTTCAGATAGTTTCAATTCAATATTAATTTTAAAATGTACACATATGTGTTAATTGTTAGAAATCTAATGGAAGTCTGCCAGTGATGATATGGTAAGGTGAAAATCGTAATTATACGACTGCTGCTCGCTCATAGATAGCGTAGAAACAGCATAATATCTTATTACCAATAATATTTTAATATTGCATCTAAGGTTTCACGGTGGCGGCTTCACATCCGGTAGTGGACTTGCTTATACCCCAACAAAGTTGCTAGGAAGAGGAGATGTTGTTTTAGTGGTTGTGCATTACAGATTAGGGTTGCTGGGTAATTCTAACTTATAAACTGATTAAGTTATTTAGTTTTTAAATAGAAATCGGGTGCATTAGTTATAACAAAAAGACTTCATTTCTCCAGGATTTCTTAGTACTGGAGACGAACATTCTCCTGGAAATTACGGCCTAAAGGACCAAGCGTATTCAATTCGATGGGTTAAAGAAAATATTGGGGCATTCGGAGGCAACTCAAGTCAACTAACAGTATTTGGAGAGAGTGCTGGTAAATCCATACGAAAAATTACAAATTACATGTTATTTTTTATAATTTTGATGAATTACTAATGACTAAAGTCTGCCGCATATGGCTAATTCACAGGTGGAGCTTCTGCAATTTATCAGCTAATTACTCCGTTAAACAAAGGTATGTATATTCAAACTATGCGCTTATACCTCACAATTACTGGTGAATAGTTAATCAATAATAGTTAATATTTTTAATCAATTTGTGGTTTTAGATTTGATTCATGGTGTAATTGCTCAAAGCGGAACAACACTTGGAGCATGGGCGATTGACAGACATCCACTAAAATCTGCCAAGATGATGTCTAAGCGACTTGGCTGCTCCGTGAACACATCCTCCAATGCAGATATTGTAGCTTGCTTACGGGACATTCCTTGGGAAAAGATTGTGAATGAACAGAGCTCGTATAAAATAGAATCATATCAGAATTTTACTCATCCTTTCTCCACAATGACGCCAGTTGTCGAGCCTAATCTTCCTGGAGCATTCATTTCGGAAGACCCATTAGAAATTTTGAAGAATGGGGATTTTTCTAACGTTCCCGTACTACTTGGAGCAAATAAGCATGACGGATCCTTAATTCTGGCTACACTTTTCAAGGCAAAGATTGGCCCCGCAAACTTGGCTAGGAACCCAGATTATATGTCGGAGCAAATGATTCCAGATCTTATGAACTTTTACGGTGTGAAAGAGGATTTAGGAACAAGAGCTATTGCTTCTTCTCTTGAACTTACGTATTTGTCTGGGGTTAATCGATCTGACTGGAGTGAAAGCATGCCTGGAATTGTTGACGTATGTTGTTGTGTAGAAAATATTTACTAACAAAAAAGGACAGATTTTATAATGCAACTTGTATTGCCTTTCTACTAGTTAATCACAGTGTTTTCGTTCAAATCACCTGCACAAAATACTGCCAATATTTTGTCAAAGAGAAACCGAACCGTGTATTTTATACTCATTTGAGCATCATAGCCAAAATACTCTCTGGAATCTTTTCTTCGGCTCTGGAAACAAAATACCAGTTGAGCACGGAATAACACATGGAGATGGTAAAAATAGTAAAAATTATTAGCAAACAGGAAACCTAATGTAGGCAATCGTGATAACCTAGCATTATTGGAAAATTATGTTCTTGTAGAGTTGATGTACTTGTTCGATCTTCCAGCAAATTTTAGCAATGAGGATACAGAATTTTCGGGAATGTTTTGTGACCTTTGGTTAAATTTTGGAATACATGGGTATCAAAGCTTAATTAATTTTCATGCAATGTATGGTACATACACATGGTTCCCTGTCATATCCTTAATCTGAAAATTTTGTTTTATCCTTAATCTAAAAATTTTGTTTCAAACAGCGATCCTACGCCAACACCAAGTAACAAGTATCAACAGTGGCCAGTGTATAACCGTTTAGATGAGTCTTATATGAAACTCAACATCACACCTACTGTTCTTCGTGGATATAGGGGTTCTTGGCGTCCTAATAGTTTCGAATGGAACTAAAATAAGATTGCTTGAAACGTATGAAAACTATAATGGATATGGTTATCCAATCACCAGGAATAGCTTATGCAAAAATGGAGATTTTATATAATGCTTTTTAAAATTGATATCTTCTACTCCCTAATCCCTAATACCAAAACTTCCTTTAATTTCCTACCCATCATGAAATAAGCCATTCGATTCGAAAGATAAATGCTAAGAACATGCCTTCGTTGAAAAATAGAGCTGATACTACATAATAAACCCGACAAAATGCAGGTGTAGGGAACTTGCGATTTGAGTTTTTGCCTGTCTGCCTTATAGTTTTTTTTATTTTGCAAATCTGCTGTCAGTTTCGGCTTAGTGGTAAAAAACGGACCATAAATCATGTGCCGCATGCTCAAGTTACGATTTCAAAATTTCGAAATCGTAACGGTTGCTAACGGTAAATTTTGATATTTAGTATGCAGCATTTACTATAGTTGCCCCTGTGGTTTAGACTACGTTTGCTGAAAACAGACTGTCAAAAATGCACTCCGTTCAAAAGTTTTGCCCAAAAAACTGTTTTTGAAAAAAATGACCGTTACTCGTACACCGTTACAGTTTTTCAAAATATGACACCGGATTCGTCATTTTGATGAAAAATGGACCATAGATGATGTGCAACACGCATATGCTGCTATAGAAAATTTTGAAATCGTAACGGTTTCTAACGGTAAAATGTCACCGTTAGTGTCCATCTCAGAACTCAGGCAAGGCATTTGCATTGGGAACCCATTGCAAAAAGAATTTTTTGAAAATGTTGAAAACTGCGCCTTTGAGAGCAACCACAGACTAACAGACCCACAGATTAACAGACTAACAGACAGACGGCGCAACCATTCATAATAACTTGCTAAATCGCAAGTTAATAATTAGCCTAATAATCAACTACTACTATAGCTTTGGCGTTATGTATAATTCACACTACAGCGTATATTGACCAATAACAACAAGCATCAATTTATAGTTGCCGACCGCCAATTTAATGAAATTCAGTAAATACTTACTATTCATAATACATTAAACATTACGCATTAAGAATATGTAGTGTTTTTACAATAGTAACTTTTTAAAATATCAGATACACAAAGCTATTATTGATTTTACTTCATAACAGCTAGAAAAAAGAACGCAAGAGAATGGAATGGTCATTCCGAAACATATTTTTCAATCAACACGCGTTTCCACTGTAACAACAACAACAAAGTTGCAAAACAATTCATTAAAAATACTACAAACGACAAATCCCTTATCAAATGCACCTTCTGCTCTGCACCCTTTTACATAATAATCCTTGCAATTAAAAAAAATTCCTCATTAACTTACGCATTAGCCATGGAGAGGATTCCAGGTCCGGTGTGCTTCAGCTGGAAGTTCTCATCAGCAAACTTCTCTCCGTAAATGCTCTTTCCTCCAGTACCGTTGTGGTTGGTAAAGTCACCCCCTACAAAAACAACAAAAAAATCCACAATTAAGTTCAGTTCCAAACCACATACAAATACACCATTTAACACTACCAATACCAACTAACTGACCACCATTTAATTTTTCAATTTACCTTGACACATAAAGCCAGGAATGACACGATGGAAAGAACTTCCCTTGTAGCCAAATCCCTTCTCGCCAGTGCAGAGAGCTCGAAAGTTTTCAGCAGTTTTTGGAACCACGTCATCTCTCACCTGTAAAAATCCCCCAATTAAAAAAACTCATTACCAACCATCCATTTTAAATTACACACCCCCTCAATCTTTCCACATAACAATAACTCATACCAAAAAAATCAATAAAAAACATTTTTAATTAAATTATTATTTTTCCTTACCTCCATCGTAATCCTGCCAATAGGATTACCCCCAGCGGTCATGTCAAAGAACACACGGACAACCATTTTGCTAGATTTATTTTTTTCAGTGAAAAAAATTAATTAAAAATTTTTAACAAATTTTATAATGACCAGCAAAATGTTGACTGAACAAGAGAACAAGGAGAAAAGTGTTGTGTAAATGAACGCTCTTCCTTTTTTCCCTGTCTAAAAAACAAGCTTACATTTTGTGGTTGAAGCCGGTTGTTTGAGCGAGCCAACGAGCATGCACGATACACGCTGTGTTATGGGAAAGTCATTGTAAAGTCAAGTGTGGGAGCCTCTCCTTCCTTCCCTCTATGCTTTGCTTTGAATGTATGTATGAAAAGTGAACTTGAGCTGAAAGTACTGTCTGTGTAAAAAATATTGTTACTGGAAAAGGTAGCTTTGGGGCCATACACATATTACGTTAGCACGTGTAGTGGGTGGGTCATTGTTTAAAATCTAACGATTGATAACCGGGTGGGTGGGTCTGATATAAATATATAACGTTTGTGTATGGCCCCTTTGCTGGAGGGAGATAAATACCGAATGTTTTGTAATTTAGGAAGTACAGTACAACCCTAACCCTATCCTTCACACTGGATACCACCGAGATATCGGAAAAAACAAAGCCATAATATACATCGCTTTGTACATATAAAATGTATGGATCAGTTCATTTCGTATGGAAAAAGGTGGGTAGGGTAGCGGTGGTTTGGAGAATGTAGATAAGAAAGGACAGTGGACGGAGATTGGAATTGGAGTATCCAGATCTAGAAGAGCTCTCATAATATGAAATGATATGATGAGTTAATAGATACCCAATGCAAAATATATGAACAAAGACAAAGCTGTATATTGCATATTGGGAGAGCGTTTTACATAATATTTGTCTAGAGATAATGTTTTTGGATTGTTTTGTTGTTTTTAATTTTAACATAAAACAGTCTATTTTCGAGAAAGATAAGAATTATTGTAATTTGTAATATTCATATTTATGTTGAACTTGAACTTGAATGTTGTCGTGAATCTTCTCTTGCAATTTTTGCATGCATGGTTCAAGATAAGCTAAAACGGAACAACGCGACAACGGTTCAAAGTTCATTAGGTATAAGTGTATTTGCATTTGTATGGGGCTTTGAAGTTGGACTGACGATGCGATGTTCCTTAGCAGTTAATGAAGGCACAGATAGGAGTTTGCGCGAGGTACATGTTGTACTAGTACTGATCTGATGCTGTGCAATGTCATATGCAAATGAGTGTATTTTATGGAAGGCTTAGTCTAGTCAAAGATCAAAAATGAAAGAGGTTTGCAAATAATTGTCTTTAGAGTAAAACTGTCCATAATATTTTTATAATTCTACCTTTAATTACGTATAAAAGGGGTCATGCAAAACAAATCAGCACAGTCTCAGCTTTCGTAAAAATAATACTGCATTGTAATTTGTAATGCAAATTAAGTAAGCATCATATACATTTATGACTATGATCACTTCGGTGTATTTTACAATAAAAAAGAGGTGTAAAAAGATGCTTTTCTTCATGACTGGTTCTCGTTATCAATCAGAACATCCGGTTCTGGATTAAGATACATTTACATAATACACATAGATTCAAACTTGACTAGAACTATATACGCATAGGTATATATTATGGGAAACGTACACACATCATATGCTAAATTGTTCAATGACTGTTTTGTGGTTGGTCACACAGCAAACTGTATGTATTTATAATCAAGTCATAGTCATATACAACAACCAATAAAGCAAATAATAATTGCACTTTAATTCTCTTGCCAAAAGAAAGTTAATTGTGCTGTGAGAAATCCTGAAATCCACGCTATTTCGTTTACCATTTACTTTACCGTTATTTCTTTTACAATTGTACGTAAAAAAAATTTGATTTTGTGACATTGACATATATGTATTAATATTACTTGTCAAAATGAGTTTGAAAAGGAAGCTTAATATTAAAAAAGAGATGTTGCGAGCAAAGCTTCAGGAAGAAGCCGGAGGAATGTTTCAAAACTTTCTCCAACAGTTAGTGAGTGAATGTGAAGCGGAAATCGAACACCTGAATCAAAATGTGTTTATTGGAAATGGGGGTCAAGAACCTGATATTGCTTTACCCGAGGCAAACGTATTTTCTATGATACGTTTGCCGGAAGAGGTACGTATACCGTAGCATACAAGTGGCAATGGTTTTAACTTACAATATTTCCAAATTTAAAAAAAAAATTACAATTAAATATTCTGTTTGTATTTCATTTTTAGATTGTAGAAATGATTTTTGAAGAAATCAAGGATTCCAAAAGCCTGTTTAGTTGCTGGCGGACTTGTTCCTCTATGCACAGAATTTTGGAGCCGAAAAAGCATATCTGGATGTTGCATAAGGTACATTTTGTAAATAAAGCGAATTAAGCAATCACCGACTGTTAATTATTATTTTCTTGCTATATATGTAAAAAACAGTTACAACCTTATTTAATTAAAAAAATTATTTTCTCTTTTTTTACATTATTAGGTTCTTCCAATTCTTAGTGCGTTTATCAACCAACGGGATATTTTGAAGTGTCGGTTAGTCTGTCAAGTATGGAAAAGTCAGATTGACCATTTCTTACATTACGTTTTCGTTAAAAAAAGATCAAGCAGAAACCCTATCCCTACCAACCTTGAGAATCAATTGGGGTTGGGACCAATACAGCCCAGGGAACCTCAACCTCATGGAGGAACAATTCAGGATTATCACTCTCAAACCTATTGCATAATAACGTTTGCTAATAACACAAAAACTTATTTTAATCGTGAAGGACAGCTGGTCAAGCATGTGAACATTCAGAGGAGCTACATTATAAAGTTCAAGGAATCATTAACTCGTAGTCCAAATTTAACACGACTTGTTGTTCAAGTTGGGGACAATACTGTCGTCCCATTTAACATGACCTGTGACGAGGTTCGGGAAATACTTACCCCTGCACCAAAACTTTCCAACCTTAACAGTCTTAAACTGGAATATGTTCCAAAGTGCCTCGCGAAGGTTTTGAGTCAAAACTACTTTCAACACCTTCTGTATCTCGAGGTTACATCACTGGATTATGATGGCCTAGACAATTCAGTCCTTACTGCAGGACTGGACCATCTCATCAGTTTCACGATCCATGTGGACCGACGGTNACTGGACCATCTCATCAGTTTCACGATCCATGTGGACCGACGGTGGAATAATCTTTCTCCCTTGCGCTTGCTCCGATGCCGACGACTCAAAGAATTACTGATTTTCATTAACATCCCGAGAATTGAGTTTTTAGAGGTACTTCGGGTTCTCCAGCAATTCTCAGACACCTTAGAAAAAATCCGGGTTAAGTTTGGACATCCTGCTTATGGCCGAAGGACCATTTGTAGCACGGAAGGAATGCTTCAAATATCCACGGATTTAATTTTACATAATGTTAAAACTTTAGTGATAGAAGGCAGTTATGACTCTCTTAATTACCTGTTACGAATTCCTAAACTGGAGGAGTTGATACTCATGTGGAATTGGGTGTCTTTGTTTGATCGACATCTCATCATGAATATGCGAGAACACGAAATTGTGGAGGGTTACGGATTTTTGCATACCATGCAAAAGTCAAACATTTGGGCTCTGTTCCCGTTTCTAAATACTGTATCATGCTATTATAAAGCCGTCGGTAACCGATCTCGGACTCGCACTTACAACCGCAAATACAAAAGGGTAGCCTACGTTTTGTAAAATAGTAGCCCATGAGAGAGAACTAGAGAACCATGAAAGGTAAACCGGTTACCTGTAACTTTTGGGGAGGAGAAACCGAAATAATCAACTAACATTATCGACAAAAATAGAATAAACAAAAGAATCTTTAGAAGTTAAAATCAATTTCCGTTAAAACACAAACAAAATATAGGCATTTGTAATTTGTATATAATCACAATCATCAATTATTGCTAGCAGATGATATATGATAATTCATTTCAAAATTGATTACCTAATTTATTTTACATCAAATTATTCTACAACCAGTTTGCAACTTATAATTTTAAATAACCTGGTTTTAATTTGATTATATATTTTATGCAATAATACAATGCAATAATGTAAGGATTTTGCAAATGATATTTTTAGGCAGGGGTAGTTTGTGTTGTAAACATGTCAGGAAAAAGGCTAGACTGTATATAACATATTTGATCCAGATTTCACCAATATTATTAAACTTTTTATTAAAATATAAATTGGAAAAAAAACATTTCCACTGAAGGAATTCATGTGCCGTCATGTAAGGTAGTTACATTTACTTGGAATATGTAAGTTTTTTCAAGGACAAGAAACAGAAACACATTGCCCATGTTTATTTTCGGAACATGTAGGTTTAATTTCTATAAAAGTTATAAAACGTCTCTTACGGAACCATGAAATGGAATGCTTGTACTTCGCAAAAGAAACGCCTCTTATGATTATTGAATCGTAAAAATAAATAACTTGTTTCGTATGCGATATTCATAACCCATAATTACATACGTTTTGCAACTAATATTAACTGGTTTGTCACATGGATGCACCCGTTTTTAAGTCACGTTTCACATGCTTTTTGTTATTTCCAACGTCTAGAAAATTAACAGTCAGTTAGCTGTTAGACTTGGAGAGCTGTTAGAATCAAATGATACACAATCATGGCTCTTACAAAAGCTGCAATAAACGTTTACGTGATCACTCAAAGATGCATCACACCCTCACCAATATTTATTGAAAAGAGATCCCTTAGAGTTTCTAAACATCCTAAACTTGACAAAAAATTGTGCCAATGGCTCCATGTCGGATTTTTCTTCGCATTCATCTTGGATCTGACCTTTGCCTGTGGAAGGCTCATTTGGCTTTTCATGAACCCGCAACACGAAGGGCGACTCCAGGAGATGTGCATTTATCTTATCTTAGCTTCTCTCATCAGCATAAGCTTAGCTACAGTTTGCGTTTTGTTTCGGGAGCAAGTGGAGTTCCGCATTTTGATTACGGAAGCGCTACGTTCATCGTCTTGCCAAACCCATGAGGGTAAGCAATTTTAAGCTTATTTTGTATAGGTGACAGAATTAAAAGTAAAAATATTTTTTTAATTAGCGAAAGGACATTTCAGTCTGAAGAACTTCCTGCAAGAGCAGTATATGGTATTGGGATGGGTATTGCAGCCTTACCTTTCATATATTTTGTTGCCCCATTAGTCATTTCCTTTGACCCCTTCCACATAATTTTTCAATCTAGTATTTCTCAATTGCATGGACTGAGCA
>JAHZNG010002093.1:0-38489 GCA_027744375.1 Orchesellides sinensis | reverse complement strand
TATCGCATATCGTATATTATGACTTGTACACTTGCACGTCTTTGGTTTCTTCGTAAAACTTATTATAGCATCTATCATATAACAACTTTAGGATAATTACTTGCTTAATTCATAATTAACTTTAATTATTGACATTTATAATTTTACAATACAGGCAAGCCTCGCAATCGCTTAGACATTAGCCGCATAATATGCCAACATGCCATAGCTTAGCCAAAACCCTATACTTGATTCATGCATAAATCCCAAAATGCGTATTGTATTGGAGATTGGAGTAGATTACATGGACAAGCTATGAGCCATAAAGCAAAATAATTTACAAGGCAGATTTCGACACCAAGTCTCAAGTTGCCCAAACATTTAGAGCCAAACTTGAAATTTTGTTTGTCATGAAGAATTGTACGGTGTCATTTCACTATCGGTTTTATGCAGAAGTTCTCTTGTGCATTATATCTAGCATTGTTGTGATTGAAAGTCAAAAGTTAGTAAACACGACGAAAGACAAAGGTATTTATAGCTGTAATTATTTAAAATAATTATTCCAATTAGCAGTGGTTTGTAAACCGGAATCAATTCACTATTTTGAAGGTAAGAAAATTGATTTTGTAATTATTATTACTTTTTTTTGCATATTTATGAGGTTTAGATTTGTCATTCTCTTTTTCCGGCTTGCTTTTGAATATTGAAGCTAGGCTGTAAGCTGTTGATTTGTTTTAAAACGTGACTTATTGTGTTTTAAAGGTTGGTGGTTGTGGAACACTAAACATACGTTGGAAACATGGCGTCCTTTGCGCAATAATGTTTCCAGTTGACATATACTTTTTTATCTGAATTGTACTTAAAGAACTGAAATGTGTTTTGGTTTGTGTGCATTTTTTATATTTAGGTATAAGAATGATATTGAGCTGGAAGATGCAATCCACACAGCGATTTTAGCTTTGAAGGAAAGCTTTGAGGGCCAGATGACGCCTGAAAATATTGAGCTTGGGGTTGTTACGAAGGATGGTTTCCGCCGACTAAATGTAGCTGAGGTCAAAGATTATCTTGCTAATATTGTATAAAATTCTCTCATTCTCTTTTGTACTTCGTTTCATTTGATGTATTATCTCTATTGATTCAATTTGAGTGTTACAACAGTAAATTCACTTAGAGTTAGGGTTTTGTTGATGAGTGGGGTAAACTATTGTAATTCTTCATCGTTTGTAAAATTTTAATAAAAATTGTTATGGTGGAGTGAGTCGTTTAGGAAAAATACAAATTTTTATTGTTATTTGATTATAAAGGTTATTACTAGAGTTGTAAAGAGGAAGTCATTGAAGGTAAAGAGTGCCTGGAAGACGAGTAGTTTTCATTGTGGCACTAAACAAACAAAATTTCACTTCAGAATCTCGAATCTTGTTGTTTAAATTGACGTGATTCTTTGCTCTTTGCGGCTTTTAGTTTTGTTATCACTTTCTTCTTCTGAGAATTTTAGTTCAATAGCTATCAAAAGTATTACATCCGCCACTTGAAGTCTGTTAGAAGGATTTGCTAAGGTTGGTTTTGGGATATTGAACTTCTGCTTGTGGAGTCAGAACCAGGATAACCTTTTAATCGTATCACAAATAACCGCGGGCTCAATGCTACTTACTTTCTAATTGAATGATGCAAGTTTTATATTATATGAATGACTAAAGGCGAGTGACGCCCAAGAAGCAGGATATTGCCTTCCTATTCGTCATTTCTCAAGCTTCAAGTAATTGGGGCAGTTGTACATGCTGGCACGTTCAAATACAAACAATCTAACTTTGTCCCAGTTTCTAGAAGGGTCTGTCCCTCAGCATTAAAGGTTAACTTCTTGCGCGTAAAACCTAGCACGTCCAAAACCACACACACAGCATGCTATTGAACAAATGCCTTCACTAACCTATACTAATACTAATAAGTAATGTCCGAGTGATTGAAGGCATAATATATTCATAATGCTAAACTGGTAAAGTAGTTCAGGGCTCATAAACCAGACGATAAAAATAGATATAACAGGACCCTACACAGCAGACGAACCCTTTTGCCGGAGTTGTATGCGACAAAGAGCTGCATTTGTCGAAGGCATTTATACCACGAGGAGTAATCCTGAAAAATGTTAAAGATGAAAGGGAAACTGGATGTGAGTACCCAAAGTCCTTCATAATGACAAATGGATTTTGAAGGCTTTCTTCAGGATTATGATGAGATTCAAACAAAAACAAGACATCTTAATTTAGCTTCAGTATCCACTACTTTGTAATAGCTGTGTCACTGTGTCAGTGACGATACAGAAGTTGAGACGTGTGGAAGAGTTTTGGCGAAGTGCTTCGCAAAATTACAGCTTTATTTGCTTTCTCATTTGATTTGTCAACTCAAATAATCTCAAAATGGTAAGAATATGTTTAAAAGACTACTGGAGTTAACCATTATTGAAGGTGTCTGTATTAAATAACTATAATCGTGGTAAATATTTTATTAATATAAATTTTAGGGGAAAGAGCGCAAAGTGTGGTCCATCCTGGCATGTTGTGTATTCGTCCTCCCGAAATGCATTGTTGCTTCGGGTTATCACTACGCTCACACTGGCGTTAACCAATACAAAATAACTAATGGCCGATACCAGATAATCCCACCTCCGCCACCACCACCTAAAACTACTCCGGAACCAACACTTTTGGAAACTATATTTGGGCTAGGTGACGCCTATAAATCTGACAAGACACCAGCAGAGGACGCTGCAATATTAAACAGTATTTCCGACGACCCTGAACCATCAGATGCAGCTACGGGTACCGACTCAAAGGAAGAGGGCCTCTCATCTTGGTTACCTTCTTTACCTTCCTTGCCTGGTTTCGGCTCATCATCAAAAACCACTACCACTACCAGTACTACCACTACCACTGCTAAACCAAAAGTGACAATATCAGACTATTTCAAACTTTTGTCTGGTAGTGGTTCAAACAACATCGGCAGCAACAATAAGCTGAACTTCCACAATTCTGCCAGTAGTCCTTATGGAGCGTCGTCTCAAATGTACCCTGTAGTGTTACCTGGACCAGAAAATCCAATGGCGACGGGGTATTCTCCACCGGCTCAGCACTACCCAATGTTTCCGTCTGTGCATGAACCCGCAGCGTCTCAGCAACACACAATAATTCTGCCTGGGCCGGAAAATGGACCAGCTATGGGACATTCTACAAGGTCTCCCTCATATTTACCCATACAGCCTCAGGCGCAACAAGACTATCAAATCTCCCCACCTAACTACATTCATCAAGAACTTAACTCAAATATTAACCCCACGTTCCAGTTTCATCAGCAAATTAAAGACTCCATCCCGACCCCATCTCTCAGTCTGCCAGGATTTGGTTCGCAAATGTTCCCTTATCCCTATACCTCACCTGCAAATCTAGTGAATCAAGTGATGGGGCCACAAGCAACAACGGAAAAATCTGTTTCATATTTGGAAATGCTTACTAATTATTTCAGTTTCGGAAAACGAAGTGATTCGGACAGTTTTGTGAACTTAGAAAACATGTCAGTGGCTCGTAGTCTTGATACTGAAGCGAAAGAGGAAACTGCTGAGGATGATGATGATGAAGAAGAAGAAGATGAAGATACGCACTCAGACGATGAGAAAAGGTTTTTCGATTCCGATAATATGGAGGATGTTTCAGACAACAAATCAGACAAAGCTTTCCCTTGTCCCAAATCCGGGATTTGGAAATGGAATGGAGAAGTTTGCCTTGCCGTTGGTCCCATCCCTACATGGGCTTGTAAGCCTAATGATTTGATTGTGTCAGGGAAAATTGCAATATGTAGGAATAAGATTTATTTCTCTCCAAAAGTAATAAACAAGCGTGTAATGGAATAGATCTTAGCTTCATTAATAATTTAATTACCTGATATACTCGATATTTCAAAAATATTGTCTTTAGAATGAGATAGCTATGTTTTCATTTATTAGTTTAACCGTGAAAATAAAACTTGATTGTTTTACAAAAACAAGCGGTAATAAATTAAGGTACCAGTACAACTGACTGGAGTACAACTAAAGTTTAAAACTTTAAGAAAACCAGTACACACAAGAAAGGCATTAGCATCAGCAACCACTTGTTGCTTATCATGTATCATAATCACTAATCACCCTTTTCAACATATACATACATAATCAATAATCATACATAACCAGAAATTTATAGTTTTAGCATCAATTTGTTTTAGTAACAAATAGAAGCACCACCTCAACCAAAATCGTATTACTTCTTCTGATGCTACTTCCGTTTTCACCAATGGCGGGTTACCCAAGTAAATGCATGTAGGTAGTATAATATCCATTTACATACCAACGAGGGTGAGGCGAGGATAACATGGACAATGAACAGCCACCTTCTTAACTGAAAGACAAGCCTTGCAAATATCAGAAAGCATGCTATGAGGAATTTGTTGTCCAATAATTCCTATCTCTACACTGATCAAGTTTTGCAGATTTCCGAGCACTTCAAAAAATGCGTGGACTGAACTTTCTTCAATATTTATTGACAATTTTGTTAAGCATACAGCTTTCTTTAATCCCTCTAGAAGTAAATACCTGTTGAAAGACGCATCCACATCAAGGCAAGTCAAATTGCTTAAACTGAGAGTCAGAAGTGCATCCATTAGCCAAGTTCCAAACACATCGCTATCGGATTCTTTAATTTTTTTGTATGTCAGTGTATGAAGACCTCGCGTAGCAGGAAGTAAGCACAAGAAAAAACTTTTATTGTGTGTAAAATCTCCCTTAATAGATAGAGTCTTTAAATTTGTAAAATACGTTTTGGAGTACATCTGTGCTTCTTTCTTGTTAGGATTTGGTTTGTGTCTTGAGCTTGTCGGTTGTTCACACAGCACTGACAACGAATTCAACATTTGGAGATCATTGCATACCATGTGCAACAATGCCTCTTCATCCCAATCACAGTTAGACAATACCAACGATCCAATGGTCTTAGAGTACATCCCGAAATTGGCACGCCCGTTGAATTGTACTGTTCGCAGAAGAATGGATTGTGGAAGCTTCAGATACAAACTATCTCGTTTATGACTTACGAATTCTGTAAACATTTGAAACTCCTTATCACCAGAAATCACAAATTGCCCGTTTTCCTGAAATGGTCTGCCAATAATTAACTTCCACTGAGAGCAAACCTCGCGACAAGTTAAAAGATCTTGGAAATTAAGGTAGTCCAAGGCCCTCTTAAAAATCTGTTGTAATAGAATAGAAAGAATGACCACTTATATTTTACTCCTTACGATTATACAAACATATTATATATATGTTGCATATTGTTAGAAACAGCTTGAAATATTAGTGTGTACTGGATATATCAATAGGGGATGCTGAAATTTCACATTTCCTTCAGGAACTGGAGTTTTAACAGGCATCCTGAAGCTGGTTGGTTTACCGTCAAGTATATGTAATAAAATAATAGAAATCTGTGAAAACAAAACTGCAGTACTGTTGACTCTTCCTGCCAATTTGGAAACTTTGAGATCAAACTTAAATGGTCAGTATATTACTAAAATTCTCAAAAAATATAGGAAAGAAACCAAAAGCGCAGATGTCAATATAAAGCAATTGCTGGATTAAAAAGATTTGAATTAAAGAAGTAATTATTGGACCAATTTGTATTTGTGCGTGTGCATCGTACATGCAAATATGTATGTTTAGAGTAAGCTGTATTCAATTTATGAAGATCATTAGTTTTGCTTTAGTTTTGATCTACATTTTACTGCTAAAATTGTGTAACGCATATTTACCAAATTTCCACATTAGCTTCTAGGTTTTTTCATGACGAGATTAATACTGTAAACAATACAGGATTCGGTGAGTCACCTATGGGTTTTTATTTTACTGTTGCGCATTCGCATATATTTTAGTTTAGGAATTTTTTTGCATTTATTTTGGTACATGTTACAAAGTAAAAAACTTGCTTTTGGAACGCCGCTGTGGTCTGTGGTCATAGTCTTGCTTTGGTTAAGCAAGTGTTTGGACATTCCAAGAATTTAAAATACGGAAGTTAATACACTAAGTATAACATCTGTACTCAATAAAACATTGGCATTTACCAACTTAAAACTTTTTACCGAATTTCCAAGTAAAATTTAAAAATGATTGGAATGACCATCCGCTCATCCTTGAATGATTGGATAATCCTTGGTTTTTCCGTGTTGGTATTAAATTATTGATAAACAAATCCTTTGTTCAACAATGCTTGACAAAAAGTTATCTTTGCGTCTGGGTAATTCACACAGCCCCCATCAATTTATAAATTATATCATATGTATTTTTTATTCGAAACCAAATATAACACATATACATGAATATTGATGTTTTAAGGCTTTTAAACTTTTATTGAGCTATGCATCGGTTAATGCACGCTGTACCTGTGTTAAAATGCAAATTAATTTTTGTTAAGGTTATATTATACATACACCTACACATAAACGATAAACCGCAACAAAAGTTAATCTCAAGCCAAGCTCAGTAAAAAAGCGATCATGGCATGACTATGTAGCCAAGCGCTCTCTGCTTACCCTATGGAACATCAAGTATTTGGAGGTTTGGTGTTCCAGCAGATGATGAATTAAATCAACATTGGATTGGACTGTCAAGGACTGGTTGTCAAGCTCATTGTGTCTCCCAGCCTTTGCCACTACGTATGTATATCTAAATCATACAGGTATAACGTGTAATTATATGCTCTATGATCATAATGGTCCAGTTGTAGGCATTCCAATACTCAGAACTCTTTTGATATTTTATTGTTATTCATGAACACATATAGAACTAATACAAGTTCCTTTGTCTAACTAGTTGGTTCCTTATAATATATCAAATTTAGTTTCTTTAAGCTGACTGGTAAGTGAGTAATCTTGGTAATACTGTCCTGGAGAGTTTTTATTTGTTATATAACGACAGACTCCAAGTATACTAACACTAAGACTGTCTTACTAGTACCAGTACAACTATACTAGTCAAAATGATTCTAAGAAATTTCCTAGTAAAAAGCCCATTGTTGGGTATGGCCATGTTTTTATTTTGCATGCTCTATCTAAATAATGACACCTCTGCACTCGGGAAATTTAACAATAAACAATATAAAACCGTTGCTTTGAAGCCTGACATTTCAAAATTTGATACGATTGTGATAGATAGTGAGTTGCTTGATATGGAAGACAACAGTGTGGTACCAATTGTAAAAGAGTCCGTAATGTCTGCAGGGCTTAAATTACAAACACCTTGGCCACTGGTAATTAATACTTGGAGATTTACGGAAGCCACAAACACTGGTATGATGTGCATTTCCATTTCCACACATTTTTGCAATTAAAACCATAAAACCAGTAAAGTTGGGGGCTTATGCGTAATCGTACGATTTTGTGTGAACCTAGCTTGGAATGTTTTGAGCAGCGGAGGAAGTGTTTTAGACGCTGTTGAGCATGGGTGTTCACGTTGTGAGGAGCTTCAGTGTGACTACACTGTTGGCTATGGAGGAAGTCCAGACGAAAATGGGGAAACTACTTTAGACGCAATGATTATGGATGGGTAAGACTCAATAATGTGAGCAATTATTCGCATGGTACATTAGTACATAAAACCAAAATATGTAATTAATACCTCATGCATTTCCAGCGAAACACATGCAGTTGGAGCGGTTGGCTGCTTGCGAAACGTTAAAAATGCAATATCAGTAGCTCGTAAAGTAATGGAACACACTGGACATACATTGCTTGTTGGAGAACTAGCGACTGACTTTGCAGTAAAAATGGGATTTAAGCTTGAGAATCTGACCACAGACGTTTCATTAAAAATGAACCAAGACTGGAAGGCTAATAACTGCCAACCGAATTTCTGGCGAAATGTTAAGCCTGAATCTACTACTAACTGTGGTCCTTATGAGCCAATAAACTCCCCAAAGCTAAAGTTTCAAAACGAAGTCCCACGCCCAGATGTAGACCGTTTCAATCACGATACAATTAGTATGATTGTCATAGACGCAGAAGGCAGAGTTGCTTCAGGCACATCCTCAAACGGTGCTAGGAACAAGATTCCAGGGTGGGTATATTCTAGCATTATGGAGATTATGAGCAGTAGAGTAGTTAAAAAATTATTATAAAATATAGTGCCTTTACATTATAAAATATCTTGCTTAACGAAAACCATTAATTATGTTAAAGGAGAGTGGGAGATGCCCCCATAACCGGAGCAGGAAGCTACGTTGACAAAACTGTGGGTGGAGCTGGAGCAACAGGCGATGGAGATATTATGGCTAGATTTTTACCCAGTTTACTGGCCGTCGAAGAAATGAGGAGAGGTTCAAGTCCAGAAGCAGCTGCTCGTTATGCAATTTCAAGAATTGCAAGCTTTTATCCCGATTTTAGCGGTGCAGTAATTTGTACAAATCTGGAAGGAGAGGTCGGGGCTGCCTGTAATAATATTCCTAACGGCTTTCCATTTTCTTATAGAACACCATCGCAGCCTGACGTGAAAGTTGATATCGTTTCATGTTCATAAATTCAGCTAACATCCTTTCAATCATTTTAATACGCAGACTTTTTTTAAACAAAAACATCTTAAATTGTATCCAGTAAAAGTAAAATAAAATAGTAGCAGTTTAATTAGCTACAAATAAAATGGACTAATATTATAATATCACAATGTCTACCCAAAAAATCAGACTATCTCAAGGTTATCCCTCCATCCGTTTGACTTTCCTAACACTGGTGTATATGCGTCCTTCCATTCTTCTTTTCGGTACCTGACACAGCCTGGTTTATAATCATTGGTTGGATCATAGTTAATCCCAGGATTGGAGGCAGGTGCGTGCCAATATGGTAAGCAGTAGGCTTTTTTGTCAAAATGTGTCAGCTTTGGATTGATGGCATCCAACCTTGAGAAATATAAATTATTTTCACAATAATTAATAATTAATAAAAGATTGCAAAGATTTGTTACACAATTAAAAAATAAAATTCCTCTTTTTACCTTCCTCTGCTGGCAATGTCGTCTCGGATATCATACTGCTCTTCGAATAATCTTTAATATCAAACCATGCATTCAAAACGCATACAATTTTTCTAAAATATTTTATAAAAAATGTCAATGTAGGATTTAGACTTACTTTCCTCCCATAAACTTCGTGTATACCGGTCTTCTAATCCACTTTCTGTAAACTGAAAAGCTTCGTGCCGCTGCAACACATCTATCCAGAGATTTAGCAAACTTTTCCAAATCAAACATTTGAAACACGTATTTGTAACCAGAAAGAGCTGGGCCTGGATAAAACCTGGAAAACAACATAATAATTAGCACTTTTTTAAATAAAGCAATGCAAGACTATGTAACTATATTATTTTCTTCAAGATATTACAAGATTCTTTATTTACCATCTGTGTTGAATCCATCTATTGAAAAACCTTTCCATTTTTTGTTCAAAAACACTGAAGCCAACACTATCATCTTTAAAATGTCGAGCACAGTAGTAGTGGCTAAACATGACCGTTTTCCATGCAGTTTCTACAACCAAGTCTAAGTCTGTAATGTTGCTCCAAAGCTCACACGGCAGTTTTGACATTATTGTTCGATTTAAATCAGACTTAAAGTGATAGTGAACTCCGGAGAACTACAAACAATATAAACTTATCTCATCCGCATCCTAATAAATACGCATCATAAACAAATTTACTTTCACTTCATCTTACCTTTCCTTGGTCACATTTCTTCTCAGTGGGTGGAGAAGGTAAGCCGGTTGTGTTGGGAGTAAAGTATACAAACTTCATTGGTTTAGCCTCTTTAAAGCAAGTTTCCAGTGCCCCTGCAATTTTTGCAGTTTCTAGGTCGTCACCAAGTTGGTTGAATGGATAGTAAAAGAAGCTTTCATTCAGAGCTAGTCTGAACATTCTATGCAACCCATTTAACACAGTTTCCGATAACTCCTCTGCAGGACAAACCGTTGTCAATATTTTTCTGGCCTTTTGCATTAAATTGTAGTCAGAATAGTTAACAGATGGTCCTGGTTCTTTCCTTAGTGAGTAGAGTAGATTAGCTTCAAGCATGCGTTTGGTCTGCTCCTTTATCTCTAAAGTTGTTTTATCGGTTAAAGAATATTGCCTAACTTCCTCACACTTCTGTTCCGGCATAATGTCAGGAAAAACAGTTCTATTTTCCCAGTTCATCTCCTTCAATTCTTCCATGAAATATTCGTCATAAATTGGATCAAAGTAGTCAGGCAAAAGGCTATTGTTTGCTGGACCAGTAATATTTAAGGCTTTTGGGGATTTGCACTCCAATGCACATTTACTGCTATCCGCTGGGGTTGCCCAAGATTTCGGCTTTACAAAAGGACTCATAGGTGCATCTAATAATAAAGATTAAGAGCTGGTGAAATTGTTTGAAGGTAGTATCTAAACCATTCTTAAAATAATTTTTAAGCAAAATTTTTTCACATCAAAAATGCATACCAACTAAAGTTAATCCTTCTGCAAAATCAAATCCAGAATCGTATTCATACTTCTGTAAGTCCATCCCAGGATAAGTGAAACAGGTTCTCTTTTGCATATATGGAAGTTTAGGGACAAAATACTTTAGCGATAATGGACGAGACGCGTTGCCTTCCTGAGAAAGGCAAACTCTCCCGGTCATTGATTCGATACCACGCTCACGGAAAATTGCTCCAACATGTTGATTATACTCTAAATGAAAGTGTGTCGCCTCTGTAGACATCGTCAAGACTTCCGGTACATACTGGACGTACTCAAGTCCAGTTGTTGAAACAAAATGATACGGCATGAATGCATCGTGACCCCATCCCAAGTTTCTTATGTATCTAACCTGAAAACCAATTAGTTAGTTTTGATAGTCAATAGTCAATTCGTTTACAATGAGTTAGTTTGAAAGTCAATCAAGTAGTGCAAATATAATACAATTAGAATTCGACTTGTAGGTGTATATAAGATAACTCCTTACATCTTTGTTGACGTTAAAACAAGAGCCATTGCGGGCAATAATTACACGAGCAGTATGATCACACCAACCCTTTGCAAACACCCATCTGTAATATTGACAGGTTCAAAAATAAATAAATTCATGAAGATATTTCCAATCAAAAATATTTCTTATTTAATTTTTCCTTACATCCCGTGACCACAAGCGCATGATACTTTAATAGGTTCTTTAAACCAGTATCCAGCAGGACAATCGTTTTTATTTTCGCTGACCACTCCGACATATTTGCCTCCCCCTTGACATATTCTTAACCAGGCACCTGGTCCCTTAAATTCAGATCCTATTGGGTCTACGGCATATGCGGTATTCAGAACAGTTAAAATAATTACAACACTTCGAGAAACTATCATATGAAAGCAAATCATTGTTTCAGGTGTATTAAGTCTCAAATAAAGTGAACTCCAACGTTTTAAATTGATAGTTTATAAAAATGCAGAGTAACAAATACTTAAGTCTATTCAAAAATTTAATTTGGCCTTGTGAGATGTAAAAAGCAATTTTATGTTATATCTCAATAATATTTAGGATTGTGACAAATGAATGGACAGTTTGGCAATTTTTAAGAAATCATTTTGACAAAAGCAGCCTTGATTACAACAAAACTCACGATTGTGCAAAACGTGTTGCAGCCCAGCACAAGATTCTTTAGACGATTACATATTAGCTCCGGTTGCGTTATGTTAAAGCGTCTGAGTAACTGGTCATAATGGCTTACAAAGTTGTCTAAATGTGTTTATGTCAATGATACTAGACGGAGGAGCATAAATAATTAAAAATTAAATCATACCTTATGCAAGCATGTACTTCAGCAATAAACTTCCACCTCCACCTAACCAGGTGGAATAAACAAATATCATATTTATCTTTGTTTCCGTAATGCAGACTCCAAGCAGTTGAAATGTAAATTTCTTTACACAAAAGCGTGTTTCTTTTCATACATATACATATTATGCTTGTTGCTTGTATCGTATTGTCATCATGGAAAGTAAAGCTCCACCAAAAAATCAATAAGTACCACACAACAACACTAGGACACGCGAATGGTAACCGTAAAACATCTACACTGTAGTTGTCGTAATTCGGAACATTGAAACTCTTCTCCAGTCCACTCCATTTTACCATATAGACGTACTTACAAAATTATAAACTATGCTTAAATAATCCAGATGCTAAACAATCCGCAACGCTTCTTAAAGTTATTCTAGGTTACACTAATTCACAAGGTTTTCACTATGTCCGATAAAAAAGAGCCTCAGCTATCAGCCTTATCAGCCCCTCCACTTGAAGGAAATGAGGCTAGTGAAAACTTAATAACTAACTTTGGACTGGCATCAATAGACACTGGTGGAGCTCCATCCGCTCCATCGACAGAAGCTCCTGTATTCATAAATCCAGTTAGTCAAGTAGAACTAACAGTATCAGCTAGGTAAACGTTTAAATGAAGAGACTTTGCGTCATCTCCATTGAAAACCCAATATAACTTAAAGCATACTTAACAATACAGGTCTTTGCTAAATCTTGACCAACTGACTAAATCGGATCCACTGTGTGTGATTTTCATACAAGATTCGTCAACCTTTGGAGAATGGTTAGAAATGGGAAGAACGGAAACAATTTTCAACGACTTAAACCCAGAATGGAAAACTAAGTTTTTACTCGACTATAAATTTGAAGAGAGGCAGGTAAGAACATTGTGAATACAAAATTGAAAAATGTGTATACTTATATATTAGTAGTGAATCCAATTAACCTGCATTTATACTTTTGCAGATGTTACAATTTATGATATATGACAAAGACTTACGAAAATACTCTTTAGACAACCACGATTTTCTTGGAAAGCTGGTATGCAGTCTTGGTGAAGTTGTTAGTGCATCTCATTCAAAGGTACGCAATCAGAAATTGCAGACATAATAAGTATACGCTCAAAATAGGTAGCTCAAGATGGTATGCTTAATGCTTACTATTTATTATATACATTTGATTTCAAATTCATATATATTGTTCTCTATCAAACAAAACCATTTTTCACAGTTCACCCGACCTCTAAAACTACCTTCCATGCATTACATGACTGGATGCGAATCAACTATAACAATTGCTTCAGAGGAAATCGGTGATTGCAAAAAAACGGTGTGCTTCCAAATGAGCTCTAATATATACTTGAAGAACAGCTTGATACCGTCAACTCAAGAGGTCTTCATTAGTATTTCGAAACAGATTGCTGACAGCACTTGGATTTTACTTCATCGCACTGATAGAATCTCTAAAGATAACTCAATTTTTCCTCGGGTTAAACTACGATACTCATCAGTGTGTATTAAAGGAAACTATGAATGCCCTCTTCGTTTTCAACTTCATTTAGACAAGCAAAGCTTCAGAGGAAAATCAGCGAAAGTAATCGGGGAGGTCATAACCAACTTTATAGAGATATCAGAAAGTATGTATTATATAAATTATCTCATTAAACGTCATGTAGATGAACGTCACGTCATGATCTTATTAGAAAATCCTAAGGTAGTAGTTTAAATATAGTACTAATTTTTATGCATGTTAGTGTGCCAGGTAGGAATAGCCCAGTTTTCAATGCATGACAGCCAAATCCGTAGTAGTGAAAAACCAACTGCAAGTCTGGAAATCCGCAATTTTGAAATTGGTCAGCAAAAGACATTTATAGATTATTTGCATGACGGACTCGAGTTAAGTTTTGTAGTAGCGATCGATTTTACAGGTAATAAACAATAATATATGCATAGATTTGATATAAAATGCTACGCTTTGTAGTTTATTTACGAATTGTAGAAAAAATTGATTACTTGTAGCATCCAATGGGGAGCCCACTCGGCATTCATCGTTGCACTACAAACACGGTAAACGGGACAATCCGTATGTCATGACCCTAAAAATTCTCGGTAAGTAACAGATAATTTACAAATAACTACTCCAAACTTTTCTTGAGATAAAAAAATCATCTTGTAATTCTTATGTAGGGGAAATTATTAACGATTACAGTTCATCCAAGCAATTTTACGCCTACGGGTTTGGTGCTAAAGGGTACCCAGAAAATAACCGTGTGAATCACAAATTTGCCCTTAATTTTAAAGAAAAAAATCCTGTGTGCCAAGGGATTGAAGGGATTCTAACTTCGTATTATAGGGCCCTGCAGCGAGGTAAGGAGAGTAGGGTGTTTTAGAGTTCTATGAGTAAGTTCTACGATTCGGTTTTTTAAACAAATGACTTAAAATGTTTTAGTAAAACTGTTTGGTCCAACCTGCTTTGCACCGATTATCAGAGAAGCCATTGAAGTCACAAAAAGAAGCTTAGATAGCTCACCAGAAAAGTATTTTGTATTACTTATTTTAACGGACGGTATCGTATGCGGTTAGAGGTTCATATCAGTATTTTTTATTCGTACTTACCAACATAACAAAATTGTATTGATTTGATAAGTATTTGTGTTCAGATCCAGAAACTACCATAAATGCCCTAGTTGAAGCATCTAATTTTCCGCTGTCCGTGATTATCATTGGAATTGGTGATGAGGATTTCACAGCCATGGAAAAACTAGACAGTGATGAAAAACTTCTGAAAAGTCGGTCTGGTGGTAAGGCATCCAGAGATATAGTGCAGTTTGTGGGTAATGGAAATACAGATCCCTCCTTAGTTTTATAAGACAGTATCAAAACAATTACTATTGTAAAGGCTTGATTACAAACAAACGCATACATTTATTCTCTGTCAGAACTGAAGAAGTACATTAACTTTAAATCCATTGTTCCAATAAACGACGGATCCAAGGTGGCCCTAGCAAAGGCAGTGTTAGCGGAGTTGCCCCAACAAGTTGTATCTTGGATGGACTTCAAACAAGAAAAGTTAAATTAAATTGGGGAAAGTCATTCTTCATTTTTTAACCATGAACTTTTATGTGGCTTTCAGTAATTTCCACGGTAAGTATCCGTAAATGGCACTATTACCTAAAGCCTATCAGCTATATTGCATAAAACAAAAATGTTTGTTACTAATTTATTGTTAAATGCCTTCCAACACAATTTTAAAAAGTTTATTATAATCAATTCTAAAAAATCAATAGAATAAAACCTTACCATTGCGCAAATTCTAACAGAAAATTTGTCAACATCTTTTCCATTTTTAAGCACAGATAACATAAAAAAGATTCCCGAGATGAAAAGTAGCAGACACGAACAAATGTGATAAAACATATCCTGAAATTTAAAAAGTATTTTATAATTTTATGTTGTCAGCAATAAGTTCGCTCGTTTTTTAATTTTTAATTGGCAAGATAAAAATTGCTACTACATTATTTTTCGAATATCCAATCAGTTTTTATCTTCAAACAACTATCTTTCAAAATGTTTTTAACATAGGAAACTTACAAACTTTATATGAGAATCCACCACCACAACAAAACCAAACATTACTCCAATCACCCAGAGAAGTGACAAAATGAAGCAAATTATTACAATTGCGAGAAATGCTGTATCTCTTGTGTCCGATTTTAAATAGGATGTTCCGGTTAGGATAATATCCAGAAATCCCATAATCTAATGAGTGTGTGTTCAGTAGTTATCTCCATAAACAATCATCATGAATGAAAAGACTGCTCGTATTAATCGTTTGTAAATAACTGCTTACCACCGTTGCTAGTTTTAACCGTCCAATAAAATCAAAGAAAATGTCAGAGTTAAATGAGAGCCTCATGGTCATTCCGAACAAGTGTTTGGGTCGTTCTTACTAGCATGTCAAAAATAATGCATTAATTCGTTGTTCAAACTACTAACTAAGCAATAAGCACTGATATTCTTGTTAAAGTTTTTAAAGTACTACATACGCTTACAAACACAACTAAATTTGGAATATTATGCTTGATAACTGGAAGTTTGTACTGAACTTCATCATCTAAAAGCATCGCCAAAAGTTTTGTACTCTCTGGAAAGGTAAATGGCATTTTTCCTCAATCTTATCAAGGTGTTCGATGGCTGAACTTATTAAGCCATACCGCTTGCTCCCGTTATCTAATCTAATCAAGCCACTTATGCCATTGTCAGTAATGATAACGCTAATTGATGCCACCGGAAACAAAGATGGTGTTTTTCTGTTAATATTTTTTGATGTAGTCAGTATACAGCGTTTAGATGTTGGTGTAGTAGCAAAATAGTTATACCGAGCGAATACCAACTGCACTGTTTTTTGTTTTCTTTCGAAAATAATTATTTTGTAAGCTATTTTCTATGAATATTCCAGGAAAGAAAGTATTTAGGCTATAAGAATATAAATGCAAGCGTATAGCTAATAGCTATATTGCATAATTCACATTAAGGGCTCAACCTTACACGTAACAGCATAACATAGAATATAATAGAAGATATTTACTGGATCCAGGTTAATTTTTGTAAATATTATGTCAAGTAATGCATATAGGGCAAGAAGTTTATACTTTATTTGACGCGAGAGAATACATTACACTGCAATATTACAACGGGGTTAAACATGCATACCTTTACATATTAAGCTAGGCGTGTAAGTACTTTTTAGCAAATGAGTATTCCGCTATTTTAAATACTTTTGATTTTGAGCATACTTTGATGCAATATGAAGGTGGTACTTATTATTATCATCAAGTTTAGCCCGTTACGATTCCATGCTGGCGAAACTTTTGCTTGTGTATTTTTTTATCTCTCCGACTCTGACGTCTCTTGAAACGACGCTGATACTTGCGTTTTTCCGCCACAGAAAATCTGTTCCACCTCTGTCCACAATCTTTGGCTACTTTGCATACATTTCCTCCATTTTTCTACTCCAAAGGTATATCTCAATTTATATTAAATCCATCAGATTGCCAATTTTCCCATCTGCTAAATGTAAAATTAAACCCGTACCTTCCAATAATCCATGAAGTACAAAATATACGGATTAGGTGGTCGTGCAGTCTGTTTGCGTACTCGACCAATATTCGCCAAGTTGTATTTTACTTTTCCTGTCGAAATTTTACTTCTATCAGTCAAGCGTGCTGATTTCGATACGGAACAATTCTTCTTCCTTGTTTTCTCTGTTTTGGCTTTCTTCGCCACGTGTCCTTCGCTCGTACCAGTTACGCTTAACTTTCTCTTTCTTTGTAAATCTTCTCTAGGTATTGGCTTATAACCCGGTAGAGTTATTAATACAATGCTCATATTGTCGCGACTGCCCTTTATTTAAAAAATTAATGGAATATGTATTTTATATTTGATCAAGCTCAGCATTTTTTACTTGACCGGAGCTGTGTTCTTTTTCTTTTACAAGTATACCTTCTTCAAACAGTGATCCAATACTTTGTTGCATATGAGTTTTAAATCATTAGTGTTACACATTTGATTCTTTATATATTGAACAAGTTCTGGATTGGAAATTTCATCCCAAATACCATCAGAAGCAAGAACAAGAAACTCATCTTCTTTGTTGTTCCTTTCGATAACGGTCACATCCGGTTTAGGAATTACCATTTGCTTGCATTGGCTTCTACGCAAATTTTCTTTATAGTGAAAGTCCCCAATAGCTCTGGACATAGCTAAGCGCCCTATCACTCTATGAATTACAGTAACTTTGCAAATGTAATCGTCTAAGGCAAAATTTTGCGAACAGGAAAGTGTAAACTGCTGTTACATTAACCTCTTTCTGCGAACAAATCCACCAGCAGCTTTAATCCTTTTCTTCTCCACCTTTCTATTCGGTTTGTGATCCTTAGTCGCAAAATGTACTTTTCCATTTCTACATAGTACTGCTCGAGAGTCTCCACAGTTTGCAAAAAAAAATTTGGTTGGAGATACAAGCGTACATACAGCCGTTGATCCGCTGAAGTCGTCAACTGTTTTACTTCGTTGCACCGACTCGTCGATTTCTAAAAAGCCTTGAACAATACTATATTTTATTGCCTGTGTCAATTTCTGCTCATCGCTTCTTACAGTCGTACATCCATTCATGTCCTTGGTGGTACCGATAATTTTTAATATTTTCTTATGAAGATTGTTAGAACAGTAGAGGGAGGTCTTATAACCCCCATGGCCATCATAAACTCCGGCAAACCCCCATTTATTCATCTTTCCGCGTAATGGTAAAGAAACACGGTGATGATCTTCCATTGTTAGACGCCACCCTTGCATAGAAGCCACTGCGTAGTGCAAGCCCCGGTATGCTCCAGAATAAGTTTTCTTAACTGTTACCGGATGCATCCTCCGCTTACCCATGATGAAGTGCAAAAATAAATGTAAAAAATCTTTCCCTGTATTTATGCACTATGTAATAGGCTCAGTTTGTCTCTTTTTTGTAGGCATGTAGGTATTTAAACATGCTTCAAACCAGCAGCAAGTTAAAGCTAATCTAGACCTAAATTTAAGATTTTTTTACATCGCTACGGATTCTTAAATAGCTGCTATTTGGAGCACGTTTATGAAATGGAGATATAGTCAAGACAAAAGAATTAATAATTTGAAATCGATTGGTACGTTTATACTTTTATTGTTAAACGATACCATGACTTCCTTATCAAACTTTAACCTTTCAGAATGTCAAATCAGTTAACACAACAGACAGTAGCAGCCAGGGGCGGCGGCAGCTATAGGCCTGCAGGCATTTGCCTAGGCAGGTGAAAAAATTAGTATAGTTTTGCCTAGGCAGAATCCAAAATTTTTCCCATTTACGCTATGTTAAATATCAGATTTTGCCTAGGCAGACTAGCCAAATGTAACAGTTTTGCCTGGTTATGCCTACCCTGGCTTCAGAAGCTGACGCCGCCCCTGGTAGCAGCATCCTCAGCATCAAATCAAGCTTCTTTTATGTTTCAATGCAGCTTTGTTTTATCCTGGCTCGAGGTGTGTATTAACGAAGCGAGGACTATAGTCGGTAAGGCCATTTGTGTATACATTCCTCGATTATTCTTTAGGAGGACACAGGTTATAAATGAATTACAAGGGATCTTATACTTACTTTAGTTACATTCTTCAAAATCTCTGATCAATGCTCGTTCAAACTAATGATTCTTCTTCCGTGGTTTTTATTTTACGATAGTAATCATATTAAATACGCATCATTGGCTTTGTTTTAAATTTGATGATATGATAGAATCTACAAATCTGCCCGATCTTCACTAACAAAATAATAAAATATCACAAAACAAATAAACCTACAAAGTCAGTGGAATATTTATAATAAATGATATTAGTCAAATAAATAATCCCTAAACGAAGGTCATAATTTACACATTACTGTTGTAATTAAGCTAATCAATGATTTCATAAGGTGACGGATTAAATTAGTCATTCCTACTTGCAGAAACAAACAAAAATATTGATGACGATTTACGCAAGAGCCTGCTGAAGGTTCAAATAAACACTTTGTTTATCGCCAAGAAACTGCTGCACATTTACTTACTACATTAACGGATAAATGGATAGTTAGGTATGAATATGCAAATGTACGTGGAAAGTCTGTCAAGCACAGCATGACAACAAAGGAATCTTATTATCGAAGAGCACTGCATTAGTGCCTAATGAATATTAGATCAAAGGATGGGAAGAAGAAGACGACGGGAACGACTTTGCAGTATTCAATGTTCAAAGAAAGATATTCAGCGTGTTATAAAGTAATACTTAGCAAAATGTAATCTTTTTAACATGTAGCCTCAGAGTGTATCAGTATCAGCATTCACATTATATATTTGGGTCTGACTCACAGTTTTTTGCCATATACTTAGTGCTAGCTGTTAGAAACACATATAGCCAAGAAAATACACAAGTAAAGTTTGGAGATGACGTAATGCTTTTTATCACCAAGATGACCCTGGACACAGCACGATTGTGAGATCACTCTGTCTGTATGCAGCATCTTCATGCAAGAGAATTGTTTTGGTCATTAAGAAACCAATGCAAAATGTCCATGTAGTTTATGCATTGTAAAGCAGGATGGAATGCCTGATGGTTATCTATGTATTCGTTTGCTAGAAAAAATATTCGTATCATCATTACCACAACTGTGTTGTGCTTGTTAAAAAATATTATGTATGCATATCATAAAAGGCAGATCGTGACATACCGCTACACAGTCAAATAAGCTTCATTGAAAACAAATATGCATCGGCAAGTTTACTGATTGGAGGAAGAGCAGTAATATATAGAGAAGAGGTACTGAAATTTTAAGTCTACACGTGTATTAATGCTATGCTATGCAGTATAATATGCTCCATACGATAAAGTCAAGGTGGGTTTCAATGACATCACCACCGGACGAGTACCAGATTGCTGATTAGGTTCTCATCCTCGCAACACAAGAGCATTCTTTCCTATGTTGTTTGTTTACACTGAAGACTGAAGTTGGATCATTTATTTCTTAAATAGACTTAGACTCATTCACACACAAAAATTACGTGCCAAGAATTTACTAAAACTAAACTGACGGCATTCAAAATTTTAATACGAATTGTAAAGCATCATCTTTCCTATTTTTTTAACAATGGCCCTGTCAACGAAGGTGGAATTGCGATTTGCCGCAAAGTAAGTTGCGTATAACATTTAACGTTACTGTCGTTTTTTTTCAAAGATTCTAAGGTATAGGCCGCTCGGACGTGATGTATGTAGGTAATAGGCTAATGCATATAATATTCTGAAACATTGTCTTCTTTACCTTTTCAGAAATCTTGTCAACCGTGACTCTACTTCTAAATCAGATCCATTTTGTGTCATACATCAAAAACAACCAATAACCAATGAGTACATTGAGATTGGACGCACCGAACACATTAATGATAATCTCAATCCCAAATGGAACATGAAAATTGCTTTGGACTACCGGTTTGAGGAAAAACAGGTATTTTCTAAGCAAACAAACGCATAAGAAATAAAATTGCGGAGCTGTTCTTTCAACTGATTAGACAGTATTGAAAACATACCCAAACTTATACGTTGTAATCCTAAGGAACTAAAATTCACGGTGTATGACTGGGACGGAGAAAAGAAGGACCTTGCAGATCATGATTATTTGGGCAGCACAATAACAAGTTTAGGCGAAATCGTATCAGCAAAATATAGCAAGGTATAAGAGTTTAATGGCATTGTTTATATCTCTGTTGTGCATCCCAACAATTCCAACGTTCCAATACTAATTTTGGTTTCAGTTGGAAAAACCGTTAGAGCTTCCAGAGAAACTGGCTGGTAAAAAGTCTGCAAATGATGCCACTATTATAATATATTCTGAAGAGCTTGGGAATAGCCAGGATACATACCAGCTCACTGTAAATGGCAAAGGCTTGGACAAAAAAGACTTTCTCGGAAAGAGTGACCCCTTCTTGATTGTTTCTAAGCAAACTGATGACGGGGAATGGAGCCAAGTATTTGTGACAGAAGTTATAAAAAAGACACTGGACCCGGAATGGCGAGCAATAACTGGACAGGTTACTCACCTCACTGGAAAGAATCCCCACAGAAAGCTTCTTTTTCAAGTTTACGATCATGATAAAGATGAGAAGCATGATTTGATTGGTCAATTCGAAACAACATTCCAGGAGCTTAAAAACTGTAACTATCTTTAAATTAAAGCCAATTTAAACAATCCATTTAAAAAATAAAAGATTTTAATTATTTTATCTATTTTTTGAAACTTTGCAGTGACCAAGCAGAATTCTGCCAGCTTTCCTTTGATTAATCCAAAGAAGAAAGAGAAAAAGAAGGGATATGAAAACTCTGGAACACTAAATGTTGTTTCCTTCCAAGTCGACGAAAGAAATTACACTTTTGTTGACTACCTTCAAAGTGGAATTCAGCTTCATTTTACTGTTGCAGTTGATTTCACGGCAAGCAATAAAAATCCAAGGGATCCCACCAGCCTTCATTGCTGTTTGCCAAATCAAGACAATCAGTACACTTTGGCCATTAAAGCTGTGGGTATGTCCGTAATAGTTATGTTTAAAATGAATTTCAATTTGAAAATTCCAATTAATTCATTAATGGACGACATGTTATTCTTATTTAGGAAATATTATCCAGGATTATGACTCAGACCGGTAAATACGCATACAATATATGCATCTTAAATCTTTAAACCGACTGTTTATTATCAGATTTAATAGATACTTATCATACAATAATGCCGTCATTTTTTGTTAATAGATATTTCCCAGCACTTGGTTTTGGTGCAAAGATTCCTCCTAACACTGAGGTCAGCCATGAATTCTTCCTAAACTTTAATCCGCAAAATCCTTTCTGCCATGGCGTAGAAGGAATCTTGGAAGCTTACCAAAAAGCTTTAACCACTGTGAGGTTGTCAGGACCTACCTACTTTGCACCAATCATTAACCATGTTGCCAAATTCGCAACAACCTACAAGGACGGGCAGAACTATTTTGTTTTACTAATAATAACGGATGGAATGATTTGTGATTTGGAGGCAACTAAAGAAGCTATTATTGCGGCATCCAGCCTTCCTTTGTCAATTATCATCGTTGGTGTTGGAGAGGAGGACTTTTCTTCCATGGAGTTCTTGGATGCGGATAAACGTGTTCTTAAAAGCTCCACTACAGGTGCCGTAGCAGCACGAGACATCGTCCAGTTTGTTGGTAAGATGAAGAGGGATAAAATACATTTTAAAGTTTTATGTGTAACTAATTAATGCAAATATTGTTTTAATTTCTCAGCCATGCGGGATTTCTTGGGGAAGCACGGAGAAAACCTTACTGCAGCTCGGGAAGACTTAGCAAAAGCTGTTCTGGCTGAAGTGCCTAAACAATTCATGGATTTCATGTCTACCAAACAAATAACTCCATTGTAAGCGTATTGCGCTGGTCCCCACGCAGCATACTTATTATATAATGCCATGTTGAAGGAGTATTTACATAGAATGTAGTCTTAATGATTCCGGTTGGGGGGTGTAAAATAATTGTCATCATAACTTGTCCATGTCATTAGCCTTTCCATGTTACTAAAATACTGTACTGACTCGTTTACGGTGACTGACTGCGTAAAATTCCAAGATGGTCGTAAATTCAAGGCCTCATAATTACATGTAATTTTAGTGCCAAAAGACTTGATATCTCATACCATATTACTGCGCGATGTTTTGTGCCCATATTAAAAGTAGTAAGTATTGATAATTATTACAAATTGATTGTATATTGAAATGCACAATCGATTTAGAATCAACAATTTTTTAAAGCTGTTTTGTTGCTTTATCATATATCATTGTACATCTTTATATAAACTGTAATGGTGGTTCGTTAATAACTTTTAAGCTCCATCGTAAGTCGGACGTGTCCATAGTCTATTGAATCTCTTGCGTATGTATAAATCTGACTTTAGGTTACTAATTATCTTATAATTGCTTTGCAGTGCATTAAAGCTTTTATATGTTTTAAATTTTTGACGAATGTATTAAGGTATGTAAGTAAGCAGAGCAGAAAATTTCAATAAAATTTGACATATGGGTGTTTAAACGTTGAGTTTTACTCTGACATTGACATTTATTCTGACATATTTTGCATAGAATATTATAATCAGCATGAGAATTGCATGAAAATTAGCATGCACGACTCAAAAAAGGTTTTAATTCCTTTGCGTCTATCTTCCTCCAGTTGCAAACACAGAAAGCGATGGCTATTTTGGAATTTTAAATTCAGTGTAAACCGTAGGTTCCATATGCATGTCCATAATATCAATGAGACATCTGAAGTAATACAAATGCTGTGATATTAGCAATACTCTTGGTAAAAACTATATATATTCGTAGAAAAGTACAAATAACACATCTCTGTGTAGCATTTACTGATGATGATTACTATTTACGACAAATATTCTTTGTTTGGTAACTATTTTGGGCGAATTAATACGTATTAATACGAACATACACTATTTTATCTTGTGACTATGACGTGACTACGTGAAGTGTTGAATGGGTGTCGTCATTGATCCCGATGACTGATCAACGTCATCATTTTCATTGACGAGCGAAACAAAATTTAGGATCCGAGGAGGCGAAGAATGAGTCATCCTGTTTAAAGCCATTCTATAAATTTAAAAGGTGAATAGAGCCTAATATTTTGCCAAAGTACGTCATTCGTCGACTCATACGTAGCAGCATGCTAATGTTGTCAGAATGTCTAACTGAATTTGACAATACATTTCATCGTTTATTGAATTACAGTAGTATAAGCATTGAAAGTTCTTCATTTGTCAAGCAGAATTTAAAACTAGTGAAGATCCGCAATGTGGCATAATATGGCGTATTTGGATTAGCTATAGAGCTGGTATATGCAAGCTCACGATTTTTTACTCTAGAATAGATGATAGATATTCATGATGCATTGCGTACTTCCAAATAAAAATGACATGTTCTAGTTTGTATGTTTTATTTGCAGTATAGACTTGTTTTAATATTGCGATTGGAACTGGAGCGTGTAAAGAAGAGCAGAGACCAATATAGGTTTCCCTAAGTTCGATGTTATGATAACTGAACGCGCTACACAGTATTTTTATTAGGGTGAGCAAAGAAGGATAGTAATAGAACAGAGAAGTTTATGCCTACGCTTCTCCGTTCTCGGAGGTTTTACGTCAAATTCTCGGAAGTGAAAGTAGTACATAGCGGGAAATGGCAAGTCAACAAACAGAAAGTAAACAACCTCTTAAACAAACCTTTCTCTATATTGCTCTACAAATGTGAAAGAATAGATGAAAGTACTGTGCAAGATAGGGAATGGATTATTATTGTGCCTTAGTGCAATACTATATTATCTAAAATCTAGAATGTAATATAGTATGGAATACCATATCTAAATATGATCTAAGTGAGATGGAACACGCCATTCTCAACCATCCACAACATTTATAAATAACATGGTAGAAGAGAAATATGCCTGCAACAGGCTACAAAGAAGAAAACAAACCACTATACAATGAAATATATGTACCTTTTAAAGAAATATAGATGCCTATTACATATACGTATGTAAATAGTATAGTTGAAAGTTGAAATTAAACATAACCCTATAAACAACATGATAAAATTGGATACTCTACTCATTCTCTTGCACATTAACTTGTAATTAATGAATTACTGATTAACGACAGAAACTTTTTTAATGTATTCGACATACGAGTACCAATCAACCAAGTTGTTCAGCAACATTACAATTTTACAATGAGCAATTGTGCACGTCAGCTTTACCGTTTCTTGTAAAGAGCTTTTACTATATTCAATTGACGTCAATACAAATTCAGAATCCCAGATGCCAGTTTGACCAAACTGCTTTCTCTCAGCTAAGACAACACACAGTTTACGATAATATTCTACCGAAGAAGGCTGACTGACAAACTTAGTTCTTCAGTTAAAGTTCTGGTACTGCATAAACTTATCAATGAGTATTTATACGTTTTGAACCTTTTGCCTTGAATTTGTATCACATAAGTGACATAGTAAGTATCTGTTTATCTGGAATAGTACGAATTTTTCCCTGGCAGTAGTACTACAACGCGCAACCGTGGTGGTGTATGTATATTGGGAAACTACAGTACAGATAATTAGGACTGACAAACTCAGCAGGATCTTTAAATTTTTAAGGTAAGATTTATTCCTTTGTTCATTAGTCAAGCCGCAAGTAACCGAATAACTAAAGAAAGCTTTGTACTCATGGCACAATAAAGTTTGCCACATTAGCTCATTCATAGTTTTCACGTAAGAATTAATGCTTGTGACTTGGGATTTAGGTAGGTATAATATAAATTGCACACTATCCAATCTTGCCTTTCGCACAAAGACGTCCTTCAATTTTGGAGATGATCAAAAATTATTGCATGGGTTTTGTAAGCAAACGTGTAAAGCTGACCGGTGGTGATAGATAGACCGTTTGACATTGGCGATGCAATACTCAATGCAATACTGAAGATAGGTGCCTGAGGCTAATTTTCGTCATTTACATTACTTTGCGATTGAGAGTCTCATTTTATGGTGCTGCGCATGGATATATAACTCGTCTTAAAAACAAGTAGCCCATCCTGTTCTTACTCTTTCTAATTGGCTTTATCCGCTCATAGTGAAGAAACAAGTTTCCATTTCCAACATGTTCCCAGGAGTTTCATATTTTGGTTATCTTAACAATACGAGGGTCAAAATTTAAATAAAAAATGCAATGCTTCTCTGGTAACATTCGTATAAATATTATCAAAAACAGAGGATACTATTTCCTTCATTCATTGTGGTTTACTTCGTTCACCGCGATATCTTATCTTCTCCGCATTTATTCCATTGTTTCCGGTTTGCAAACTAATTAACGCATGGTTTTAGTTGTGGTTGGCGTGGCGTAAGAACCTTTTTGTTTATTTATTTACTTGTAACGCATATATATAAACCTAAGACTAAAGATATAAACTAAAAACAAAAATTAAAAAGAGATTTTATTCATAGAAATCAAGCAAGTGATCTATATACCAAGCAAAATTTGATTAATATCTAGAAATTTGGTTTTTGATATTAGGATTGAATTATAATTTATAATGTACCCAAACTACCCTCCAGCGGGGGCTGGACAACCCTATGCTCCAGGACAAGCCCCAGCTGCACCGTATCCAAATATGCCAGGTGCACCCCAAGAATACCAGGCTGGAGCACCACCGATGTCGTCTGGTTACGCCACTGCTCCTCCTCTTGTCGGTGGAGGTTATCCCACACCTCCTGCCTCAGCGCCAGGATATCCATCTGCTGCAGCTTATCCCCAGGGTCCCACTGGAATGGCACCAGGCCCAGGTCCTATGAATGTTGCACCCCCACCAGCCCTTTATAATGGGCAAGTAGTTCCAGGGACTAGTTCACAGTTTACAATGCCAACTTCACGTGTGGAGCTCCAGGTAGCTGCCAAGTAAGTCATGCAATTTTTTATGTATAAAATGCTCTTCCATGTGAAAGTGACAGTGATAAGCGAGCAATGATTCAAAGTCTGTATTGGAATTTTGTGTCCTGGAGTCAGGAAGAACGTGAACCTGGCATTGGCAATATTGGCATATAAACAGAAACGGTTGGTTGGGTTATAGGGTTACATGATTTTCTACCAGAGAAGCATTGCATTTTTTATTTAAATTTTGACCCTCGTATTGTTAAGATAACCAAAATATGAAACTCCTGGGAACATGTTGGAAATGGAAACTTGTTTCTTCACTATGAGCGGATGTTGTTGTCAGCAAACAATCTGCAAAGTAAATTAAGATCACTGTTTCCGCATGTACCACGTCATTAATTTTAAAGATCAACCATTCACCATTGGCACATTTCGTCAACCGAATAGTTATCATTACTTTCTCTGGTGTAATTTACAATTTGTACAAATGTCGCTTAATTAACAGGTCAGTAAAAGTAATAGTAACGATTTTGGATGTATTATGCATAGTGAAATTAGTGCAGTGTAATATCATCATGGCCATTTCTTAATCATCTTATCATGCAATGCATTTAAAATATCAATGATAAGGTAAAAATGTAAATTACTAAAAGTTTCCCAAATTATAAGGTAAGGTGTACCTGCCTACCTACCTTCAAGGTTTCTCACGGTGCCCCAATGAACCCGCGAACCAAAGAGTTTGGAACCAGCTTCAGTGTTGAAATGTGCTAAAAGTATTCAGTCAGAAATCAGAAAATCAGATTTAACAAATGCTTTTTCTGTCCTTAGAATAAATGCGTTTACGTAAACAAACGTTTTGAAATTTGTAATTTCTGTTGAAACTTGTTTAGAATTACACTTTCCAGTAGGATTTGCTTGTTAAAAGTTCAATAAAGAAGGTAGCAGTAGTTATTAGGCGGTGGTAGTGCCAAAAAGCACCTATTTATATAAAAATGATCATTCCTGTACGTTGCTTCACCTGTGGAAAGGTGATTGGGAACAAGTGGGAGGCCTACCTGGGATTACTTCAAGCAGAATACACGGAAGGGTAAGATTTCAACATTTATGGTCACTAATTTGGGAAATTAATATTTTACACGTGTTAATTGTTTTAAAAGAATAATAATTATTATTTTTGGGTTTTTGTAGAGACGCTCTGGACGCACTTGGTTTGAAGAGGTACTGTTGCCGAAGGATGCTCCTGGGTCACGTCGATCTCATCGAAAAACTTCTCAACTATGCACCTTTGGAGAAATACAATTAAAGTTGTGAACTGGCAAAGCTTAGGGAGAGAGGTTGGATGGAGGGTTTTTTGAAGTGTGGAGAAGGCAAAGTTACTGATTATTCTTGTCGTTTAGTTCGTTTTGTATTTAAGTATGAAGTTGTAACGTGGAAAGTAAACTTTTCTTATCTTTTTAAAATTATAACTAAATTGTATTTAATGTAAAATAGTAGAAGGTTCGTTTTGTATTTTCCGCGCTAAGAATGGAACTTGTAAAATAATAATAAAAATTTTAAGTGGATGATACGAAGGGTTTAACTGCTTTAATCATTTCGTAGATGTCATTCAACTTCACGTTTCTGTTCGTCAAAGGCTACATTCACGTTTTCAGGTTTTAAACACAAAGCAAAAGATAATTCTAATTCTTGATTTTCTGATGAGACGTATACAGGTTTACATAAATTAAAAATAAATCGAATCGAGGTAGTACTGTTTCCAGTTTAAACAATCCAGCTGAACAATTAACTCTAAATAATATAACAATTGTAAATTTATCAAAATATCTCAGCCATTGCATTGTATGATATAACGAGTGAAGTAGATATTTAATATAAATGCAATTTGTTTTATTTGAACGAATTCATGAATTCTGCAACTTAGTTTAGTTTTAACAGTTGTTGACAACATTGACACGGTGTAAGATGCATAGTATACCAGTATTTCGGTGAGTATGAGTTTTTTATTGTCATCCGAATCCATTCAGTATATTCTTAAATAGTAGTTGGTTGAACGCAAATCATTCATACATAATATGCATTAGTGTTTCACACAAACATAGGTAAGTATTTTCCAAAATGCCAGACTATCACCGTTGTTCTTTCGCTTTGTATTGATTCCATATGTCACGCGTAGTAGACTAAAGGTGCAACTGATAAGAGGTTGTTATCGGTTATGCTAAACGGCTGGTACAAAAATGAAATGCATAATGGTGTACTGTAGTAGTATGTTTTATCTATATAGGTAAGCATCAATTATCAGCATCAAGTACATTACGTACGTACATCGCATACACTTACGTGTACTGTCATATTAGTGCATTTTTTGATCGTATCTTCGTGATTGGAAAATGTAATTTTTTACTTTGGCTGTGTTAAGATTGTGCAGTCAGGTAATTAGAATTCAGACCTCGTCACCGCTAAATATTATTTAAGATAGAAAAAATGACGAGTGAAGGTTTGCCGAGACCTATTAGTGTGGGTCCCAGGCCTTTAGGTCCCACTAGAATAGTTTCCCTAGTAGAATTAAAGGTCCTCTGCAGGTAATGTTATTAAACATACCAGAGTAAATACTTCCAAACAATAGTTTGCAACATTTTATTTCTTTCAAATGGAAGCAATCAATCAATTTATTTTGTTCTCACTACGACGTGTATTACTGTACATTTAAATGTATGGCTTCTATATTACATTCAATCAGCTACAAAAAAACATACTAATGACGATTCTTTCTTTTGGATTGCCAGAAATCTTTTGGATCGGGACACATTTTCCAAATCAGATCCAGTATGTATACTTTACCATAAGGACCTTAGGACTAACCAGTACATAGAAATCGGACGAACAGAACAAATTAAGAATAGCTTGAATCCATCATGGAATACAAAATTTACTGTGGACTATCGTTTCGAGGAAAGACAAGTAAGTTAATGCAGGCATTATGAAGTTTAAATGAACCTACTATTTAAATATATGTTTTGCAGATTCTAACTTGGAGTTATGGAGTGGTTATTCTTTTGATTATTCTTGTGGTAAATTTAGAGTATTTGGTTTCTTTTGTAGGTAGTAAAATTTGCCGTGTACGACTGGGACAGCAGTTCTCATACTGTGGACGCCCATGATTACTTAGGATCTTTGGAATGTAGCTTAGGCGAAATTGTCGCAGCTCCAAATAAAAAGGTAACGAGAAAAAATGTACAACGGAATAAGATGTTCAAATAAGCTTAGCTAATGGTTGTTATTANAATGGTTGTTATTAAAATGGGTAGTAGAAAGCATCAAAATATGATTTTTTTAGTTTGAACGGAATATGAACCTTCCACCTGGGTTCGCAGGAAAGTCATCTCAAATTGTGGTAATAGCTGAGGAACTCGGTACAAACAAAGAAGTGTTGTATTTGAAGATGAGTGCAAGGAATTTGGATAAAAAGGACTTCTTTGGGAAAAGTGATCCGTATGTTCAGATTGCAAAACGAATGGATGACGGTACTTGGACTAACGTTCACAAAACTGACGTCATCAAAAATACGTTGAATCCAGACTGGTCGCCATTTTCCATGCGTGTAATTTCCCTTACCAGTGGTAATCCCGATCGAACTCTCCGTTTTCAAGTTTGGGATTGGGATAATGATGGATCAAGTGATTTTATTGGAGAATTTGAGACAACTTACAATGCAATTCAGTCTAGTGAGAACGCAAAATAAAATTTTTATACAACATATCATATCTAAATTCTTCATAATATGTTTTGATGGATCAAGTGATTTTATTGGAGAATTTGAGACAACTTACAATGCAATTCAGTCTAGTAAGAACGCAAAATAAAATTTTTATGCAACATATCATATCTAAATTCTTCATAATATGTAGTCTTTGTGTTATTTTGCAGAAGTAAAAGAAAATAGCTCTACATTTTCCTGTGGTTAATCCGAAGAAACGAGATAAAAAGAAAAGCTACACGAATTCTGGAACACTAACTATTGAATGGATTAGAATTGAGGAAGAAAAATCCTTTCTGGATTATATTCAGAGCGGTGTTCAACTACATTTTACCGTGGCTGTTGATTTCACTGCATCAAATGGTAAAGGCTATTTTTTGTACAATTAGAATTCAGGGAGGTTTTGCAATATCGTTTCTTAATACCAGTAGCGGTTACTAATTTTCAGAATATGTTTTGATACCTATATTTTTAGGGGACCCAAATAACCCTTCCAGTCTGCACTACAAGCATCCCCAAGCGGATAATCAATATTCTCTTGCCATCAAAGCTGTTGGTGAGTAAATTAAGTCGTTTTGTTTTACGGAGTCAGTCATTAGTCAATGTACTGCCATTATGCGAAAAGCAAATTTCAATGGAAGGTATAACGTATATATTGAAATTATTGTATAGGAGAAATTATACAGGACTACGATTCTGACAAGCTGTTTCCTGCTCTTGGTTTTGGAGCCAGAGTTCCTCCAAGTCAAGTGGTGTCTCACGAATTCTTTTTGAATGGCAACCCACAAAATCCATTTTGTCAAGGGGTAGCTGGAATCTTACAAGCATATTATCATTCTCTTAACACAGTTCAGTTATACGGTACGCGAAAATCAGTAACCTTATTATGCTTCATTGGGTAAGTTTAGAAAACTTATCAGTTCACATCTTCTGTAACTTGCAGGCCCAACTTATTTTGCTCCTGTTATCAACCATGTTGCACAGTTCGCTGCATCCTACCAAGATGGTCGAAATTACTTTGTTCTTCTAATCATCACTGATGGGATTATATGTGGTTCGTATTTTTATATTTCGTATATGTTTAGTATAATATTATTTTCTCTCAATGTTGACTGACATTTCTGACAGATATGGATGCAACTAAGGAAGCAATCATTAATGCTTCTGTCTTACCTATGTCTGTTATAATTATTGGGGTTGGAAGCGAAGATTTTTCGTCTATGGAATTCCTGGACAGCGACGGTCGTCTATTGCGACACAATGGTAGAACAGCAGTTCGTGATATTGTGCAGTTTGTTGGTAAGTAATGGATATTAATTTAATTTGTTACTATTAATCCAAAACCGCTATTGCATGGGGAATACTGGTTACGTGTACACTTCGTTTTTCAAAAGTTTTGTTTTGTTTCGTTTGTTCCATTGTACTAACGCATGTAACTTATTCAAAAATTTACACCTGTCATTACATACCAAACTAACTTCGCACAGCATTTTAAAGGCTTACACGGTGGCACGTTTTGAAAGATTTTTGATAGAAAACATGACATGTCGAAGGAAGTTGTGACACAGTATTGTCACTACCGAAAGCGAAGCTGTTACGTTTTTGTTTATTTTATGTACATGTATATATATATATATAACGCCTTTTAAATATCGTTTCATCTATTCATGTGTTCGTCTAGTTGCTTTCTCGGTGCACGTACCCTTGATTTTTTTTCTAATGGCAGAAAATTTTGCTATTTGTTTGTTGTTTAACCCTGAACACTGAACACAGCCAATCTGTCGTGATTTACCCTTTGAACATGAAACTCGGGTGTGTGTCAATACAAGTAGAATGTATTATCAAGCACTTTGATATTATTTATGTATTTTTCAGAACTGCGAAAATTTCTGACACCTTCGTATGGATCTCATTATCAAGTAGCACATGCAAATAGCAAAATTAGTCTTGCTAGAGAAGTGTTGGCAGAATTACCTGATCAGGTAGTTTGGTGGATGAGGAGAATGTTGACCAAATCTGGAAAGCCATAGTTTATAAGATGTATATTAAAGTAACTTCGGTCGACTCCTTTTGTGAATAATAAGAAAGCAAGTAAATCATATGAACATAACTATATTTTGCGTTTATATGATGTACTTCGGGGCTTGGTTTTGCTCTCAGTGGATATTATGTATATTCTTAAGTAGATTTAATCTGTCCAGTCCTGCTACACTTGTATATTGTCCTCTTTTTAGTAATAGTGAATAGTGTCAGCGCAGCGTTTTATTTGTTTGCCTTTATGCCTACAGTCTAAACGTCTAACGTAGTAACCTATTTTTAGCCAGCTAAATAGTTAAAAATTGCAATGCTGGCATGTAAAATAGTGACAGTATGCACCAGTATTGATGCGCTTTGTAAATAGTACCCAAATCGTACGGATTTATGCTCATCTCGTTTTATGTTGTCTTCAGAACTTCAAAAGTTCATCTCATTATACGGGAGCAACCAATCGGAAACTAAAGCCTCACTGGCGAAGGAAGTTTTGGCAGAAATACCAAATCAGTTAGTAACCCAGATGCGTAAGGCTCATGGGCAAGGTCCAATTACTACTGCTGTTTAACCAGTTATACCTATGTACTTTAATTTTAATTTAATGAATTATTATAGCTTTGTCTTTCTGGTGCGTATACAATGTTTAAACCGAGATTTCTCAGCTATGATTCCTCAAAATACATTTTACTGTTGTTACACATTTAATGACGCCATAAGATTTTTAATGTATTTATATGTTGGTAAATCCAGTTATATTATTAGTGTTAAAAATTATTATAACATGACAGAATTAGATTGAATTCTTACAAAAGTTAAATAATTATACGCTGAGTCATATACAAAAAGCCATTTGTCTGCTCACTGTGCTCATTGTCTTTTATGGATATTCGATATTCTCATGTTATAACATAAACTATTTCAAACTATTGATGTTGATATTATCTAATACAAGTACGGAAGAGAAATGGGCGATTGTAATCATTTGCGTAGAATAATTCTTTGTCAGGTTTTTGTACGTTTTATTCCTAAACTTGTGTAAAATGTTTTAACGTTGTATGAACTAATGAGATTCTGATATTATCGTATGAATTTGACTACAGCCTATGCTAGGAGTGCTTTTTATTCTAGTGATATGTATATTATTTTAAATTGGTAATATGTCCTTTTGGCTTTGTTAAATTTTATAAATTTTATTAATTATTGTTGTAATATTTATTTCTAAATAAATATCCGTACTAAAGACTTTATCCATACAAATATATTTATTTATATCAAATTTTTATTGTTCTATTAATATCATACACTAATTAATACCATCACCAGTCATTATAAACTTCACATGCAGAAGCAGGATAGATAATTAATTACGTATGCAATAACAGACAGAAAAAGGAGCAAATTAAACTACAAGAAAGCCAACTGTTTTTAACCTTTTGTTTAAATATGGGGTAAGGTGAGATCTATTGTACTTTTGCAACCATCATCATAGCGTTGTCTTGCTTTCGTTGTTGTGAGTTCACCTTGGAAAAAGGTATACAGCTATGACATGATGACCTGACTGATAGTTACAAATGTTGTAAAGACGTTAAAGATTAGTTTCGCGGTGAAAACTGATGAACGGAAAATAGTAATCTGCATTGTACACAATATAGCAGCAAGGTATCCACATCCAACGTCAAGCTTCGTGATGTGATTTACACACCCATCCCCCATCCTAATTAATGGATGAACTTTTGCTTAACACCTACCTTTTCTTGTACGCATGCAGTAAGTTGGAAAACGGATACAACTTAAAAGATTCCATTAAATAAATCTATGTATGTAATCTACAGGACTGTCGAATGTAGGTATTAATCTTTATATGTACATAATAAAAGTAATAGGGTTTTACAGGGGTATTAGTGAATACTGTCATCTAGTATTATCTGTAACGTCACCCAGCAATTATTTTACTTTCTCCCTGTGGCAAGTGAAATCTAAAAACTCAAATATAGTTACAGTTAAAATGCAGGAATGTTGGACTACAAAATTAACTTAACGTAGACATGAAGCGTAATTATCTAATTCCACTAATCCTCGTTTTAAGACTGTAGGACTAGGATCCCCTTCCATGGCTTAAGAATAACAGTTACGAGTCCTAGTCTACCAGTTCTAGATCGTTTCTAATGCCCACTTTCCTGCAGGTTACACAACGACCAAGACCAAGGGCGACAAGGAAAATTAAACAAATACACCAAGTCAAAACTTACATACGAATGAATATAAATGTTCAAAAAAGTACACTGTATGTATATACTCGCCTGTACCTATTAGTTATACGTGTTAATAATATGCATACACCTAGTTGTTTTTTAAACTCAGATTTACATGCTTATCAAAGCATGACATCAATATCGATGTCCATGAGCTGGCGTTTCTGTATATACTACAATATTAAATTATATCCTCCTTCTCCTACATTAAAGCGTATTTAAACAGAGAAAATACACCCCAATTCTAAATCCAGCTCGCGTTCGTGCCTACAAGTAAGAAAACAACCTTTACTGTTGATGTTTTCTCTACAATCTATACATGGCATACGAATAATGAAGCCGAATCGAATGAATATCAGTTTCTGATCTTGATCACTTTCACTATTCTTGTCATATATGTACATAGGTACGGTCTTTCTTATCGAATGAAGCTAAATTTCATGTGAGCTATTATTACTACACTTCTCAGTAACATTAATAGAAGAGTAATCGTATCAATGTAATCACACTGCTCACGTAGAAGTAGGGTTATAAGAATCTCCAAGAAAACAAATGTAAAAGTTGGTTTATTGTGGGATACATTATTCTTTATCCCCACGCATACAAGTTACTGCTACACTACTACACACTCTTACGACTCAAAGCCCTGTAATAAGTTTGTTAGACGTTGGTGAAAACATGAAGATCGTGTTGTAGGAGATGGACTAGTTCTGTAATGAAATGGTCTAATCTCAAAGATTGAATTGCAGACAGCTTTCTCTCTATCTACTCCCTTACCTTTCGTTTGCTTTTAGCAATGAACAAAGTAAGGGGAACTTACATACATAGACGTATGCTGGTACGCTACGAATATGGACATGTCAGACGAAAAGTACAATAGTGATGGCACCCCAGTAATTGCCAGTAAACAAACCTACATTTTCTAACTTCAATATGAAATTGTATTGTAACAGTTCGTGCAAATTTAAAGTCAGTTCAACGCAAAATAAACGAAATTTTATCATGATTTAAGGCTCTATTTCATTATCATTACATATGGGCATCATGAGACCTGTTTAAAATCCGGGTCCAAGTTCTTTCTAAAGTTTCTGCATAAAGCGAAAAACTGCAATAAAAATACAACGCATTTGTCAAAAGAGAAAGATGTATGGTGAACATGAGGACAACTTAGAATGAATTGAATTACTCTAGCAGCCTGCAAAAAAAGACGTGGATGAGTACAATTTACTGTATTCCTAACACTGTATTTTTGTTAGTCTGAAAAACTCATATTTCATGCTTCCCTCCACAGTAACTTAATGAATTAGTTCCAGATGAAAGTTTCATTAATTAAGAGGTCACAGTGGGGTGCTTTAAAGTTAAACTTGGGTAAAGCTACGTACAACCCATTCAGAGTTGTCACAAGCTATGTATATTCTTGGAACATTAAATGTAGTACCTGGGTTATATGTACATACGTATACGATTTTGCGTTGAGTCCAATTATGTTGCGAGTTTAGTTAAGGAAATCGATATGATTCACTCAGTGAGCTAGAAATGTTTATATGTATTGCACAACAGGATTAAGTTTCTTGACAACACAGAAAGATGTGTATTGTAGGAAGTGGTGATGATGAAAATACATACACTCAGTTGTTCTGTTCAGCCAAGGAGATCATAATAATGTGATAGATAAATTTACGAGGAGATTGAGTTGAATGAGGATACTGGATGCAATGAAAACATTTCATCGCTTTTTCTGTTCCTGTTATGAAAGTTATAACAACTTGTGGAGCAAACAAAATCAGTGTGGGTTAATATATGTAATGCCAGTTATAGAAGCAAAATCTACGTAATTTTAGTATTAAGGAACACATTATCCACGATAGAGAGATACGATTATCCAGAATATGCATTATCTCATAAAGAAGATGGAACACGAACACATCTACCAGAAAAGTAAGATAAATGTGTACATATGCACATTATGATTCGCTGCAGTGTTTGTACTTCATCAACTCTTTTCTATCTACTTTTACTATTCACTTCAGTATTCAATAGTTTAAGGTACGAAAGCTGCCAGTCTCGTCGTCATTACCTATCTAGACCTGATTTCGCATTCATATTCATTATTAAGCAAGAAAGTATTAAGTATTTTATGAAAGTACGACGAGCACGATTTAAAAATGAAGGCTTGACTGTAACAAATAGTTCTGTGATGTACAAGATGAGGATGAAATAAAGTGGTGTGTGTGGTGTGTATAATACCTTTCAAATGCAAGATACTTTTTTGAAACTATTACATTTATGCACAAAAGCGATAGATGCTAAAACCAGAAAAGAATGAGTAGTAGGTGGAGTGGGTAATACTTTTGTAATATGGTCCAGGTATTCATCCAACGGAAATTTCATTTTTACATTTCCTATTCGTATTTCTCGGTTAAATCTTTAGTCATACAAAATAAACCGTTTGTTGGAAAAATGTATGCCCTTTTATTACTGCTTTAGTTTAGTTAAGATCGCAGATTTTTATGTGTAGGAAAAAATGGAAGTGAATGTACTTATTTCAGTGAAAGCGAATACAAAGCCGGGCTACATACATTTATTAAATAATGTACCACTATTTCGATATGCATTTAATATACTATCCAAATTCACTGGAATGACGCATTGTAAGTTTAGGGTGAAATCCATTATTGCCGCCAGATATAATACATTAAAGCTATTGCTATTGCATTTCTAGTGGGCTTGTGATGGCAGACAAAATGGTTTACTTTCATAATAGGAGCAACCATCCAGTGATACGCATAACTGGAAGGCTACTGACTGTGCAATTGTCTTTTAGTTGTCATTATTTCCTGTTCCAAAAATGCTATCATTGAATGAATTCATCTAATTCTAGGGTATTCATTTCAGGGGCATAAAAGTAGTTATAGGCAAACCTAATAGAAATCGCAGTTTAGCATGAAAAGCATTGAGAAAGTTCAATGTTTTCATTAACGTAAAAAGTATATTGTGCTGTTGGATCTTTTTTAAGCTTTGAGGAACACATGCCTACGTACGAATTTGCTTGATCATCAACAGAAAGAGCAACAAACAATGAAACAACTAAGTTAAATCTGTCAGTTTGAGAGCATTTCAATCCTTCACTGGAAACTTGTCAACAGGAAACACGTATGTCAGTAACGTGTGAACAATACAATTTACCTTCTTTCTCTCTGCACCTGCAACGTCAGAAAACATGAAGGAAAAATGCTAATACGTGTGATAACTACAAATAGAAGAATTATCTACAGAGTAAAAAAAGAAACATGACCACTACTGGTGATTCTATTTATATTTCATACTTTGCTTTTCATCACAGTAGATTATTCTGATGGCAAATAGCAATATAAACCTTTATTCATTAATCTGTACAACAATTTGAATAATCTGTCCATAGCATACATTGGGCTCAATCAACTTGATAATAGGTTTAAAATTTGTTTATAATTATTTCTAGATTAATCGACTACCTGAGTTTTGGAAATAAACTATTATAATAATTATCGTAAAAGA
>JAHZNG010002092.1:0-15229 GCA_027744375.1 Orchesellides sinensis | reverse complement strand
CAATTAATTTATGATGAAACTTAGCATTTCAAAAATCATGCACGAAGAAATAATTCATAAAATTTCTGTACCACGAGAAAACAAAAGAAATTACGAAGCGACTAAAATACATTGTTTTTAAAGTTGAAAGTAATGCCATGCTAAGTGGGTACTTTTATGTGCAAATAACGTCCAGTAAAATCAACCAATTTTCTGCAACCAAGACAGTCATCACGCTAGAACATCGTAAAAATTATACGCTTAAATTACAGTTTTCGTGTCCATTCTTGTATCTTTCAAGATACTAGTATTACTTGTGAGATTGTGTGTGTTTACTGTTATTAAAAGTGTATATTGTGTGTGCATATCCATAATTGTGTCGGAATATGCACTTAAGAACAACAAAAAATGAAACTTTTAGCCGCAGATTTGTGTAGATGATGACTACGACAATGCCCAGCGTAACATACTTCCTTGTCACGACGAGTCACCTTTTGGCTTTGTACATAAAACACAAAGTAGCGTATGCGTACTTACGGTATCTCTTATGGTTATTTCGCATCATTTAACGTGCGTTATTTGCCAATGTAGGTTTCAATATTTTTTTATCCTTCCTTTCTTCCCTCATCGGTTAAATATTTAGCGTCACTTTGACTGTTTGCTTGGTTGCTTGCGTAGCCAACAAAAGTACTGATATGATATGCATGACCATGCAAATGTCAACTGTAAAAACAACTGTCTCTCTCTTAGCATTAGGAAAGGCGTAGAAGGGTGTGTATTGTGATTGCAACGTGATTATCAGTATGTTTGGCTCGCAGAGAATTCAATTAAACCGTAAGGTTTTATAGCAATAATCTTTAACCATGTACGATGCTGATTTAGTCCATCTAATCAAGGTGTACATACTTCCGAGAATTTAATAACCTAATTAATGTAAAAATTAATTCCATCCACTAACTCTTTTCTGGTCACGAATTCTCATTTCAATATTTTCATGGTTGTAAATTAAAATATATTTATTCATTCTTGAAGTTTTCCTGGGATCTTTTATATTTGAGGGTAGGGTAGAAGCCAGTCAGCAGCCCTACACAAGGATGTGTCCTTTCGTATTAATTTTTGGGGAAATATTTTGAACCTGATCGAATGCGTTTTGTTACAGTAATAAATTGACTTTTCTCTTCTGTAAGTCTTCCCTATCTGAATACACACATATATATATATGTATCATTTTATAATTTTGGTGAACTATATTTACTTTTCTTCAATGGGCTGTATTTTCACTCTTGAATCTATCATTATAAAATCCATGTATGGGTTTGATTATTTATGCTTGGTTAGAATTATTTTTCTGTTTGTCTCGCCGTTGTCAATAGTATAAGTTATTTGATGATAATTTTTTAGTCAGAAGAGCAGCATGCCTTGATGATTATGACAGAGCAGCACATACACTCATTTAATCTTATCAGATTTCTGGGTTTCAAAATGGCGATTTCTGGGTTTATGCTCACAGGCAACCCAATCTGATGTAACACGAAGGATCCCCATTGCTGCATTATTGAAATGTAGTGACTTATAGCTTCAGAATTTTTACAATCTACTCTACATTGCAATTGCATTATGTTATAGTGTATATAAGTTGTATTGCAACTCTGAAAAAATTCGACATAACAAATTCACGTACCCCCAAGATACTCAAGGCCTGCACTACATATTTTATCTGTATACCTTTGTATTTCGCAACCGACAATAGTCATACCTTTTGCCCATTCATGTTATTAAATTACAGTACCGTACCATATCGCATATATAGACATCACAAAATAAGATGCACCATCTACCCATACATACTTATTAATATCAATAAAAATAAATAACAGATTCAAATCCGAGCTGCAGGTCTTGCTATCGTTAAATAATTGCTATATATTTAACGATGATTGCGTCCTGTAACTTTATACGTATGTATTATTATTTCAGTTGTTAAAATAAAATCGTGTCTGATGCCATGTGTGAGAGCAAAAAATAATGCTAGTACCAGCATGATTGTTGCTCGTAATAATGGAACTAGAGCTGGTCTGGTTGTGCGCTATGATGTCACGAAAATTGTTGAAATGGTTTTTACGATGCTCTGTTGTTTATTAGATCAATACTGAAATTGATTGCTCTTTCAATTCATTCAAACTCATCTTCGAGTTTAGTTCAGCTCAAGCTTAAAACAACATGCAACAATAGCCAGAGTACCTATATAATATGACATTGGTCTACTTTTCGTGAACCCCTAGCGATCACGGCTCAATCACTTGCCCCGAAATATGTTCAGGCAGAATGAACTCGACGGCATATCGTAATGTAATCATGTTTAGTTTAAGTTTTATTCGATATTCATATGTGTGCAATACCATTCTCAATCAAAGTGGTATGTATAGGTATGGGTATTAGTTGTTGTATTTCTTCAGGACCAAGTGCTGAGCAACAAGCTGGTTTTGCATGATCTAATTTTCCATATTTTGAAAAAGTGGGCATGCCATATTGCAACACGGGACGGCTTGTTTTTCTTTGAGATTGATTACTTCTCGTGTGGACAGAGACAAATTTGTAGCTTAGATTAGAGGTGATATCGTGATGGCCTTCAAAACATCACAATATTTTACGTTTGTCTTAGTTGTTTGCATTCATTTTTTATCGCGATGCTGAAATACTTAAACGCAATACTGTGGTTTACATTTACATTCGATAAAATCCTGTTTCAAGGCAAACATTCATGGTACAAGATCACCAGCCCACACACATAGATATACGGTGACAGTGGAGTTTATTCTAATTCTGCCCTGGTATCGGAGCACAGACAATTAACCTGTAGTGTAGATGTAACTCCGGCTATCCTCATAAGTATTTGTAATACATGAATAGTTTCTAATGCGAGAAAGAGCGAATCCCGTATGAATAAAATATTTTTAAGTTTCTGAGACAGGAAAAATGGTTTTTGCTAAAGATGATGTGGTAAACTGGTAGAGTATGTATATACTGTTGGCTGCTGTGACAGGCGTGTGTGTAGGACGAAGATGTTTAGTTTGATGACACTGCCCAACCTCTTATGACGTCCAACAATGATTAAATGCCCTGGAATGGCCATAATTTCAAAAAGTTTACATTTGACCGGTTGTACCATATGAATTACACATACGGATGTATATGTAAGCATGGATGGGCACGGTCAGTGACATCTGATAGTAGAGCAGTAACAAACATAAAGAGAGATCTAAAAGAGTCTGCATTTAAAAAATAAAGTTGAAACCGCTTGCCGCTGGCTTACATGTTGATATTGTAAAGAACTGAATAAAAATGGTTTGATCGCGTATGCCGGAGACAATTATATCATGTGCCAAGTGATTTCCATAACTCATCTTGTTCTTTATTAGACACATGTCAGGGAACGATTTGACTTGTAGTTCAGGTTCATCAATGGTACACGAAAGATGAAACCAGTAAGATGAGATGACACGCGGATGCAACTTGCGTAGCATCTAGTCAACAATGTAGATTGCTATTACTTTCCCTAATACGTTCCCATTATTATACTTGTTTAGTACCTTACAAACCAAACGCATTAGGCGATATCTCCTTACATTAGGTAAGAATATGTGTTTGTAAACGGAAAGATAAAAAATCGTTGAGAAAAAAGTGAGAAAAGGGTAGTAATCTGTGATGAAGAACTCATGAGAAACTGTTTGAAAATCAAAAGCACGATCGTGAAATTTTACTCTAGTTTGAATTGATTTGAAATCTAGTATGTACTCAACATTATGACAATGTAGAAATTTGACGTGATTATTGCATCCTTTGAGCAACTACACTGGTACAATGAAATTAAAATAGGATGAGTAAGAAAAGTGAAATATCGGAATAATCTCAGTATCTATAATAATACTCAAAGCTCTGCTAAAGAAAACATATTTCATAAAATTATATTTGCCATGATGTAGGCTAAGGGTAGTTTCTAAACATGGATTTATCTCGTTCTGTAAAATTAATTTCTTTAGATTTTAATGGGAAAATGACGATATAATATGCTTTACAAAATGTGTGATTATTGGATGGTTCGTTGATTATTAATGTATTTAAGAAACGAACGAATCCAATCTCGTTTTGATTGAGCATCGAAGAATAGATTTAGTCTCAACATTACATTGCACTAATATGCGAGAAAGTGTAGTGTAGTGAATAAAAAGAGAAGTGTAACAATACACAGCTAAAATAGACCATTCATCGTAACATTCACGACACAATAATACTTCATCTTGCCAATCACTCAGATCATCAGATCATCTTTAGCATTTTTTGACTCTCCTCTCAACATCTTCAAATTTTATTTTCTCATGTCCACCGAATATATGAAGTAGTCATAAATGAGCACTCCTACGTTTGGCCTATACCCTTAATATTCATAAACTTATCGGCTGTCAGTGCTCAGTAAAAGGGAACGTATCCTAATAGTAAAAGATGTTAGATGCACTTTATACGCCACGACATGCGAAAGCAACCTACTTCGTCGCAAACAAAGAAGTGGCACCACAAAAAATTCTGTCGTGTCATGGTTGTCAATGAAATCATGAACCATGGTTAACTTAATTCCAGTCTGATGTGAGTAGGTGTACTTATTTATTTCTTTATTTCCTCTTACGTCCGACACTTCTTTATGTTATTTCTCCAAGCAAAGCGTAGTTTTAAAGGATGAGACATGAGGAAGGGAATAGAATACAAGACAGAAACAGGACTTTAAAAATACAAGACAGCGTTGTGAGGCAATGAAGGACGTTAGAAGCCTAGTTATTCGGATGATCATCGAGAAGTAAATTTAACAATAGACATGGCTCCCTCATTTCTCAACAAGAAAGAAAACTAACAACAAGCAAAAAGCAATGCAACATCATCATCTTTCTTTTACAATAAGACAGACAATTTACATAAAACATGGTTCTCTCCTTTTGCCCATGCTGACAGCTACATAACCATCACGAGGAGTAAAGTTTCTGAAATGTGTTTTATATATTACACATTTACATTTTGACTCCATGCCAGGATGACTAGGCTGGCCAGTCAACTTAATAAGTAAAAACCTTCCCTCTCAACATCATAACCTGATGATGATCATGAGCATAGTAATTTCATGGATAACGAAGAAGAAAGGGGTTAAAAGGAAAATTTAGTGGACATTCAGAAAAAGATAGATAAGAAGGCGATGCTACTGCCATTTGGTATACACAACAAAAAACGAAAACCCAACGTGTACATAAACATGTATACAAAATTTACAGAATCGTCTACTATATAGATGGATCTAAAAGTTCTATTGTTGATTCTCCTTCAGGTTCTTATTATGCAAGCCAAAGCAATGTTCATTATCATCATGTGTAAAAGTGTAGCGCACTCTTCTTCTTCTTACATGTTTTTCTCATCCGGGGTGCATACTTCATGCCTACACGTTGATGTTTGGTCCATGAACCTCACTAACATTTCTCAAGATGTTAGCTCGTCTGTTCTTGCTTACGCACCATATAATATATTCATACACCTGAAACTGTAGACGATGACTGTAAGCTTGCCATAACATTTAACATACATACATACGGGAGAATAGGTGTATTTGTACATACACAACAACTTGTTCTAATATACAAAAGGGTTGAAACACAAAAATAATTTAACTTGGAAAATCTAATCTCACCAAAAACCAGTAACCAACCAATCTAAAAGCAACATTTATGTATAATACCTACACACCTTGAGATTTTATTCGCGAGGTAAAGGAACCACCAAAAAAAGCCACAAAAACATGAAAAAAGTGCAACAACTACTTCTAGTAACAAGCAAGTATTATTGCACGGTAATGTATCTATGTATGAATTGCGAAAGAAAATACGGATGAACATAGCGTGTTTGTCCTCAACAAATAAAGGGATGGATGCTTAATTCTCCTCTAAAATCTTGGGCAAAAAAGGTGTTCGCTGGATATTCTTTTTTATGAACAGGTACATATGTGTATATCTTTGCAGGAAAATTGTAGAATAGCAAAGAGAACATCTTCCATAGAAGTACATCTGATTCTGAATACATTAAGCAATATACATCTGCATGAAGTAGCGTTAATACTGACCAAAAAGGCTCCTTTCCTTATGTATCTCATCTTTAACTTAAGATTCAAGATATCCGTGTCTTATTTTCAGCTTCCATAATGGAGTAAATGGGGTTGTAAATTGTAAATGAGTAAAATTTAGCCAAAGGGTGAATAACGATAAAGTGGCAACAGTATAGTGATTACTATNAATGGAGTAAATGGGGTTGTAAATTGTAAATGAGTAAAATTTAGCCAAAGGGTGAATAACGATAAAGTGGCAACAGTATAGTGATTACTATGATGGTAATATTGGTAATAGTTGATAAGATTTTTGGTATCTTTCAGCAGACAACAGACAGTAAAGTGTCTCTGAACTGATTCAGGTAAGGTGTATACGAAAGAATAGAGGCAAGGTTGACGGCTGACAAGCTCATGAGCTGTGTTCCTACATATTATGAATACAGGTATATAAGTAAAATCCAAATCAAGAAACAAAGTCAAGGGGAGTCAAACCAGGTAAATATGCATTCACACATACACGCTATGAGTGTACAAACACACAACCTGACGAACATTTCCACTCCATATATGATATACTTATAAACTAGTAAATACACAGATAGAAGATGTGTATATTCTCTAGTAAATGTGTACCTATGATTCTACTATGGATAATACAAACAGAACGTAAAGATCTTTTTGAAAGAGTGGTTAAAGGATTTTGTATCTGCACATATAAGTTGTACTTACAGGTAGTTCAATGGACAAGTCCGTTCCATCCAAGACGATAACCTTACAGAGAATATAGTTTTTGTTGGGCTTGTAGTGCTGCTGTTGATTATGCAGCGGTGTTCCTCCTGAAGTTGCCTGCACCTTTTGAACACTCGCTTGGGCGTTCCTGCCTTTACTTCTGCGGCTCAGAAATCTCAACATTGTGATGCCTCCTTATATTCTCACTTTCAAAATACAAAAGTGTACTTCCTCAAAACTCTCCTTTTTCAATTTTTAGTAGTTTTGTATGTGAACATGTAATTGACTTCCTAATCCGTAGTTTTGACTGCTGTGGCCTTACTATTAATTTATATTCAAATCGCTAGTTTTTCCTGAACGGTTTAAGTCACTTGCTTACGATTCATATGTTTTAGAAACTGATTTTATTTAACAAAGGTGCACATGTAACACGCATGCTGAAATGAGATGTGAATGCGCATGAATATGTGTATGTAAAAAATCTCAGGTTGTCACGTCGTGTTTCTGCTGGTTAGGCAATTTTTATTGTTGTTTTAATGTACATTTTTACGGCTGAAGAAGGGCATCTGTAATTTTGTTAAATAACGATGATGGCTGTTTACTCAACGAGAAGAATATCATTTGAGAAAGAAGTACTTCGCACTAAAGTGTGGAGATGCGATGCAATAGACGGACGCATGTATGTAGTATGTATACAGTTGATGATGGTTGTTATTCCTTCCCATAAATTCCTTTTTATTTTTAAAAGGGTGTTGCAACAATATCAAATGAAAATTCGCTGATGATGTTATCACTGATCACTTTAGTTTGAAAGAGTGGTTACATTAATTTGAACTGCTACAAGAAGGGATTGTGTCTTCAATACAGTTTTGTTTCAGTAGTGCAATGGCTAATTCCATTCATCCCCTTTTGCCTCTCCACCTTTGGATTTAATATCACTATTATTTTATTGCGTCTTCAACCCTTTTATACGGATGTTAAGCTGATCCTTTCTAATTTGTCTTAATCGTTTAACTTCCATCCAATGACAATTCAAAGCCTTTTGACGATGACACAAGTCCACGTTGGCTGTAGTGGACGTCTAAGCAAATTTGCTGATGTTTAAATGTTTACTGCTGATGTTATTAATGAAGTTATTATTGCAGCTTTTTGTTATTTTTTATTTTCAGCTCATCTTTAAGGTGTAAATGACACAGCAAAGTCGTATTGCATATGCCCGTCAGCTAAGAGATGTTGAACAATTAAGTAAATTAGGATTTATGTGTCACAACTTTAGTGCATGAAACTTATGTCACTTATGTTTGATCAAGCTTGACAAGGCAAGGTGAATTTGCAACGGTGTATTAGCTTTGATTTGCATGGGCAATTTTCTCATGAATGTACTTTTTGCAAACTTGAAATAAAAGTTAAAACTTTTCATATGTCCCTTCTTGATTCCAACATTCCAGATATACTGTTGTATGTTAATCTAGATTACAAATACGATAGGCACTTTCACCATACGCACAAGTTTCCAATCTGCGCAAACATTTATGGCACAGTAAGTCGCACATGATTTCCATGAGAATGCATTAACTGGAGCACGGTAAAAAATACGCCCTCAATTCAGTTTGACTCTTTGCAAAAACATAAACATGAGACCCAAATAGCTATAAGTTATTGTTACCCATTAGAAAGAAATGGAACCTTTAGGCACATAATGTTGGTCGGAATTTTCCTGCTAACGTTATAAGAGAACAAGGTTTGGGCAGAGGCAGGGCTGTCGGTTTAATTACAACCCTTTGGCAAAGGAACACTCTCTTTCCAAAACGTACCTATGCAAATTTAGCAGTTTACTACGAAAATCCTTGGAAGAACATGAAATTAAGGGTTTATTTTACGGTGATGTTGACATTTCACACTTAGATATTTGTATTCTTTTTACTATGTAAATATACTATTGCACTCTCGCATGTTTATTGTTCAGGCATGTGTAAAAGTCTGTGAATGTAAAATCTGACGTTTCGGACGGATATGATTATTGTGTAGGGTATGTTTGTTGGTGCGGTGCAGTGTCTGTCTCCCACCTTTCCTGTTTTGTTCTGAGCATAAAATTATTATAGAAAAAATGCCGAGGAGGAATAGCTGCAGCAGGCAGGAGCAGCGAACGAAGCACTATAACTGACTGACTACTTCTTCTATACAGAAGAACAACTTGATTCTTAACGAGTAGCTCAACGGACTATGAAACAAATCTCCAAGAAGAAAGAATTGAACGGATACATACATACAAGAAACCTATGCAATGCAATGCTGCGATTGCAAACATGTACATAACGCTATGTTCATGTACAAAAGAGCGTTTACTGGCAGCTGATATTGAAAAAATACATGAGGACGGACGCTTGCATTGCAATGCAATGGAGTAAAAGAACAATATACATATGCATAACGAACCAGTTGGTGTTGCTGAAGAATAACGTATTGAAGGTTTTGTACGTTTGTGTCTATACACAATGAATATTATGGACGAGATTTTATTTTGGCCAGGTAGGAGTAATTGTGTATAAGAGTAAATGCATAAACCAAGGTAAGGTACGCTACGCTGATTTAGTTTTATAGCATTACGTAAGTCTTATTAGGTATTCTGATGAAGCCAGAGCTGAACAACAAAGGCAAAAGGTGTAAAAGTAGATTTTATGATGTACTCATACACACTTACTTACTCATATCATACATGTAAGCTCAACGAATTCATCCTCTACAATGTATGTATGTATGCAATGCAGAGAGCCTGGTACCGGTGCCCATTATTGTAAAATAAGTAGGTTTATATATAATGTTATCGAGCATCACATCAATATAATCACACCTGAATTACTGGCATAGGTAACCAGCCTTATATAGCAAAAGGTACAGTATGAGTCATATTTTGAGTCAGACTTGAGTAGCCCTACCTCATACCAATTGTCAATTTATAATGCATCTTTGAGCGCAGTCACTTTTGTATGCATTAACTCACTATCGGATATAACACGTAAAAAACAAATGCAATGATTCAATACATTAATACATTTAGTGTGCATTACCTATAACATTCTTCCGCTTTGTAAGACAGAAACACTATAGACATGCATTTCATACTATATGGCATGTAGTGATGATGCAGGTGTTTCACAATTCTCAAAACCATACTACCACAAATTAGTAATTCCTACACACATTCGTATGTCATATTCGTTTTGCATATTTGTATCCAGACTCCAGGTAGCGAAAAACGATAGAATTTGCAGTGATGACATCTAAATTATAGATGTAAAGTTAAGACCATCATAACATGACGCTTATATTAAGCTGCCATCTGCAAACTAGCACTGAAAGTAACTTTCCTAAACACCAAGAAAAATTAACGTTATTTACCCTTGCAGAGCATGCTTTCACGTCACAGCTACTATAATATGCATCTACTAAACCATTGTCTATTATACAAGTCTGAATTTGAAGTAAATCATCTTAGATTTCCTATGATAGATTAGATATGCACACATCTTTAAAGGAAATATGGGATTGGCAAAGTTTGAAAAGGAGACGAAACGTTAAGAATTACATCACAAAATCTAACCCTTTCTTCCAGATCTAGATATTTCTGTTTTGTAGGACTTAATTTAGTTATATATGTTCAGAATATTTGAAAACCACCCCGTTTATTTTGGATTTACGGCATTATGTAAGGTACTTCACGTAATAAATCATAAACTAATCATAATCATAAACAGATATACTAAACTATTCAACAAGATCAGCTCTAGAAACAAACTGTTTGCTAGATGTCAACTTCAAAAGTCGCAAAAATCAACTTCATTCATAAAATCATTTTGATACTGTTTCCTTATGTCAACCATAAGGTTAGATACATTTTTTACTACTTAACTGCATGGATGATAATGGACATGGACATATTCATTAAAATAGTTAAAACAACGAAGTGTTCCATTATTACCATTATTCGACTTTTCCCCGGCCAATAAGAGTATACGAAAGGGTTATTGGTAGCAGCACATTATCCGCTCTTCGTTTGTACATATCATACTTATGCATGTATTATGCCTTGCATCGTTTCTCATTGGTGCCAAATTGCCAATTGCCACTATGCGTAAGCCTATATCCAAACAACAAGGAAAGGGATACATAAGAGCAACTATCAAGCTAGTGGATAAGAGGAGAGGGTAAAGAGAAGCATGCATCAGGATCAAACAAGATGTTAAAATCCCAACCGCCAAACATTCCCAAAACATTTGTTCTGTCTCTTTCTGTATTTGTTGTGTACTTTGTTCGTCCCTCTTGGTTGGTTATGTATTTATATCAGCAATCAGCAAAGGATTATTTTTAACAGTACATTTAACGGCGGCTGTTATGGATATCAACTTTCGCACATAAATAAAGGTGAGAAAAGAGAGTAACCAAAATTATTGTGAAATTAAAAGCGTTTTTTAGGATGACACTTTTTAAAAGCGTTTGAATGACTTGCTGGTGACAAGGAAGATTTTATTCGTGAAAAAAGCTCGTGGGCTAAAGATTTGTTATGCTTGTTATTAATTTTTAGTGTTTGGACAACTTGGAGAGGAATTTATTCAAGACTTGCTATTACCTTAAAAATTTACTGAGCCGACATGGATGTGTCAACGCCAACTTCGTCAGCAGAAAACTCGTTCCGTATTGGTGGGGGCGTCTGCACCAGTGAGGAAAGGGCTTACTTGATTCGAAAGGGGCTAGCATGGGAAGACTCCTGTGGAGAGATTTTTGACATTTCCACGTATGTTATTAAAAATTCTTCAACAAACTTAGGTTATTTAAGTTAAGGGATAAATGGATGATTTAATTTGGCTTGTGTAATTTTATAGGGATGTGGAAGATCTCAACTCAACTAAATCCAGCAATGCCAGTTTCCAGTTGAATCGAAGTCAGCAGGATTCCTTGTTACTGTTTGAAGAAAATGAACGACGCATGCAGACGCCTAAGAAGAGTTTGATGTTTTAACTCAACTAAATCCAGCAATGCCAGTTTCCAGTTGAATCGAAGTCAGCAGGATTCCTTGTTACTGTTTGAAGAAAATGAACGACGCATGCAGACGCCTAAGAAGAGTTTGATGTATATACATGTTTATGTTATTACTTATATCAATCGTCAATATGCCTATTATTCTAAAAGCAAAATATGAATATGCAGATGGCAGTTGGTTGGTACCTTACACGATTTATTTTTCTGTTTTAGAATGAAGAAGAGCTTGTATTCATCCCAAGGGATGACGGATGCTGTAAGAATGGATTTAAATTCTCCTGGAAACTTAGTTCCTGAAAGCCAAATTAGCTTGTTTGATGAGTACGTCCAACGTTTGAGTTTAAAATTGTCAATATTTGTCAATCAGGATGATGCGAGTTATTTTAAAAATAACGTAAATAAGAGGACTATAGTGAGATTTAAAGATGTTAACTTTGTTTGTTTCTACAGAGAGGATGAGAACAAAGAAAATGAATTCCGGGAGAGCCTTCCAAACAGATTTTTAGAGGATCAAAGAGCAAGTAACTCAGAAAACGTCCATATGTCAGTTGGACATACGAGCTTGATAATGCATGACATCAATGAAGACGGAAAGGGAATTGCTGAAGAATCATCTTACGGTGACTTGGTTGAAAAATCGACTCATTATGACTTGCCGCATCTTGGAGAAAGTTTTGTTGTGCCTTGTACTCAACACGAGATTTCGTCCCAAGACGTATTCCATGAATGCCAGTATGGATGATTTCATTGTTCCATGTACCCAAAACCAAGATGTCTCGCAGATTGAAGCGTCAATGATGGATGAGAGTTTGGGATTTGAAATTGTACCCAGCACTCAGAAATATACCGTGGATGAAACGTCTCAAATGGACATCAGCACTGTTAGCAGTGTGCCGTGCAGTCAAGGTTCTGTTGGAGAGTAAGTGGTTTTTGAATTGGCAACGTAGTTTAAAAAACGACGTTATATTAAGTTAACTGTTTCTAAAGAATTCTTTATTTTGACTAGATCCAGTAGTAAAGAAGATTTGGATGATACTATTAACATGATGACCAAACTTCTTGCTCTTGCTGACGAACAAGAAGCCAGAGAAAATGTTGAGAAGGCTAATGCTGTAAAACTTAATGAGAGTTTTAATGAAGAATCGTCTTTGAGAGAAGAACCAAGTATGACTGACTTAAAAAGAAACGAACCGTCTGAGATCGAAACAATGTCAGCTGCCGATGATAAACAAATCGCGGATGACGTTGTATTCAAAACACCATTGAAACATACTCGAGTACAGCAACTAAAAAACAAAAAACTGTTTACTCCAAGTCCGCCTAGGTCTTTTGCTAATGCACGTCTGAAACACGGATCGTCGAATAAAGTCCAAAACGTTAATCCAACATCTTCCTCTGCATCTGTGAGTACAAGTACACCTAAAAGAGCTCCTCTTGCCAACATCACGCCGGTCAGAAAGACAGCAGCGTAATACTCCAATAACCTCTAAAACCCCAGTTGCTGCAAAAGTTGATTCGGGCTTGCGTAAGTCTCCTCAGTTTTTGATTGGCTTGTCACCTGTTGCTGATTATATTCATTCCAAACCAGCACCGCAAACTTTCATGCGTGTTCAAGGTATTCGAAATTCTGCATCAAAAATTACGTCTTCATCAAATAACATCATACCGCGACAAAGCACTACATCTAGAATCCCACCACCTCCCCGTTTTTCACAAGCTCAAGCCAAGCCGAAAACGCCAAGCTCTGTGTCCAAGGAACCTCGTGTGCATACAGTTTTGAGAACCTCAACATATTTTAACACGACCTGTACTCCACCAAAAATAATAGGCAACGAGAGAAAGTTCCAACCATTGAAGTACACGGGCCCTCCGAAAGTGAAAGCTGTCAATGGTACAGTTGATTCTCCACGAGAGGACTTCGTCGCACAGAGGCATACAGGTACGTCAAAAGCCGTGAATTATGGGATGCTTTCACATATTCTTGTTATTTTGAGTGTATGAAAAAGTAATTCAATTCAAAAATTTCAGGGTTGCGCGATGAGTCGGGAAATGCTTCGTTTATTCAAAATACTATCGTTCAGAAACGGTACATCCCGGTTCAATCAAGACTGGCAACGCCACCAAGTTATACTCGTAAAAAGTAGAAAGGTAAGGAAAAACATTTTTGTATTAAATATTGAGCAGTACAAAAACATTACATTTAAACTCCATTGATTAGTACGTTTCGGTTTGTAGAATACTGAAACTGACTGGAACTTAGTAAAATTATTATAGCTACACATTCATTCTGTTTGAAATTCTGATAAGAATAAAGTGTTTGTATTAATTTACATACATTTAATAAATTTGCTTGATTTTTTTCAGATCAAAGAAAACAAAATTGTAATCTAAAGGGATTAGCTAAAGTTATCTGGATAAACCATGCAGAAATAGAATATAAAGTTTGCTTTGTAATTATCAGGATTTGTCATATTTTAATTATAGATGTGAGTGTATTTGTGTAGTGCTTTAGTTTTAAGATATTCAAAAAAGATTTGTAGAGCTAGATGAATTGAGATATGTGTAGATTATTCATCAAATTATTATTATTGCTGATTAATCAGCATTTTATTATATAAATATAAATTGTCTGCTGTACTGATTTTTTACGAAATATTCTGACATTTCTTCGATCGCGCTAGTTTCTTTTAGATAAGATTATTTAATAGTTTTTAAGTAACTACATACGATTACGTATAATACATAATATACTTACTTATATACATATTGAAGGCTGTATAAACGCAGCCAACCTTTTATACGGAACTTTTTTAGCTGTGAATTTCAAGTAGGATATTAGTTAATGTATATACAAAATGTTATTTGTAATAAATTATTATACTGCTGAAATAAGTTATATCAGTTAAAAATCTATGACACTGAATCCTGAATCGAATTTATTGCATTTAGATTTGTCTTCGTCACATGTCAGCATTTAGATCTACTCAACGAGGATCACTCAAATAGAAGATGAGTTCTAATAGATTTTGAAAAATTTAAAAAATGCTTATACATACATACTAGAGCATTACAGGCGTATCTTTTATGTTGAGGCAAAGTTTCGTAATCCTATAAAATCTAACATATAATTTGATGAAGTGAACGTGTCTCGATCAATTAGCGACATAATGAAACCTACTAAACGTTGCGGTTCAATGTCAAATTACTCCACATTTCATGAATAAAGTATGGGTAAACTTTAGTAATACGGAAATCTCACGCACCGATCTCGTGCCAATTGATAACTCACATTATTTAACTAAGTAGACGTAGAAATTTACGTAGTACATCTGTACACTAACGCTTTAA
>JAHZNG010002091.1:0-15682 GCA_027744375.1 Orchesellides sinensis | reverse complement strand
TACCCAGACCTGCGATCATGCTCATCATGATGTGTGTGTTCTATCAGCAATATTGCAATAAAATTGGACTGGACTGCTTTTGCTGGAGAGAAAGCTCCCCCGTGAACTTAGGGCTTAAGGATAAAGCGGGCAAAAAGGAAATACTGGCGCTTCCGTTCTTTCCTTACTTTCATATGGACTATATCAACATATACGAATTTATAGTACCTCACGTCTTTTTCTGCAATCCTACCGTACTTTCCTTTCATTGGACCATATTATGGCTTTTAATAAGTTGAGGAATGTAGGTCAAAAGTAAAAACTCAATTTTAGCTCGTTGTTTAAACATTTTTGTTTAAAAAATCGTTAAACAAGTATTATACAGATAATTGCCACTGCATATCATTTTGTCTGTAAAGAAATTTCTTGTGAGTGAAAGGCCGTTAGGGACTAGTATAAAAGAAAGATAGAGAGAGAGAGACAATTACAGCTGTATATATGATGTTATGACTCATTTGAGTCATTCAAGCGAAAAGTACGGCAATGAAGTAGGGTGGTAGACAGTTTATGCTCTTACTTTTACTTTATGATAGGCAATTATTATGAGATGAGTGTCTCTACATATGTTTCTCTACGGCCAAAAGGAACGTCAGCTTTTAACAATGTCGTTTATGATTCCAGCTTCAATTGTTCTTTTTAGGTATGGGTATTCTGTAGAAGCTTAGTGAAAGCGGATAAGGATGTATACATTTATATGTGTATTTTTTAAAGGGGGAAATGTCTTTTGTATTTATTTTTTAGTTTGGCACACGTATGTTGGCAGACGTACTGCCCCAGTGGGGATGCAACTGCAGTATTCAGCTCACTTTCTTTTAATTTTGATTCGTTCACAAAGCAATACATGAAGTTTATGAGAGGTAGCAGATTCCTTGACGTTATTCCGTCTGTTCAGGATTTTGGATGTAAAATATGGAAGCCTCCTTGTTTCGCCTCGTTAAACTTTGAGCTTGATCTTGTAAAGTGAGAGTGAGTGGTGAGCTGAGAATGCATGATGGGGATACTACTGAATTATTGCTTAATGACTTGTTTTTGTTTCTACAATCTGTATTTTATCCTTGTACCAGTCTCTAAAACGCCTGGGTGTAAAAAATTAATGTGATTTATGTGCCTTTGTTTGCCTCAAGACAGTCTCCGTAAAAAGAGTGAATTTTCTCGGAGTTGCATCGGGAATCCCTTCACTCATTGTCAGTTACGCTGGTATATTCTTGTTTATGGAAAAAGCGCAACTTTCTTTGATAAACATTTGAATAAAGAGAGAGAATCTGGAGTGTGGTCCTGTTTTTGTATTTAATGGAAAAATGGTTTAGCTTTTCCTCGCTCCCAATTTAATATGGTTCACGGAAAAGTGAATCATTGTGATTGTGGGGATATTTATAGTGAAATGAGAATCATGATCGCATGTTTGGCGTTGGCTCTATATAGTCAAGTGCGAAAAAGCGAATGGTATGTGAAATACACGCTGCGCTTTGTGTTTGTGGTGGTGCCTGATATGCACTGCACACCCCAAATCCTACAAACACAGCAGCACTAATGCTACTACTGCTGCTGCTCTCAGTTGCCAAAAACCACGAGGGTTATTTACGGCTCAAACTGCCAATAAAAGTAATTAATTACACTCATGGGGAAACTTTTAGTCGGAGGCTGGCTTTTTTTGAAGTGGTTTCCAACTACATTCACACATATCCCCTCATACATCTCTATATAAAAAAGTAGCTTTTGTGCCATCACCATCATAGTTATGATATTCCGTCCGTAGTCAATACTCTCATACATTGTTAAACACTAGGCTTACACACTCACTCGATGCATACATGCATTAATGCCTGCATTAAAGAGTGCACCAATCCACGTTTCCTTTTGTTATCCACCTCAGAACCTCTCTTATCATTCATTTGGGGCTTATGCAAAATTAGACTTTCACTTGAAGGAAAAATACAAGTATTCCACTGTATTCATTTCTTGGAGAGAACAGAGTTACGAAAAAGTGCCATAATATATATTATTCTCTCTGTTATTTCCCATAACCCAAGATATAAAGGGTAATTTTCGTATGGAGATTTCACTTGTCTTTTGATGAGCTAATTTTTGTCCCAATGATAGTTACAGAGGAATGAATGGTTGCGAAATAAGACTTTTTATTTATAGACGGGGAAAAAGCTTGTCTTTCCACCTACTTCCTTTATAACTGCATAACACATTTGGATCTGGAAAATCCCTTTTTTTGGTGTAAACAGTTGCAAACTCTAAGGGTATTATATTATGGATAATAGAAATAATGGTACGCGAGTTGGAAAAAGAGTTGACTATTTTCCGCACGCAATCAAAACAAGGCATGTAAAGTTTATTAATGTGTGCACACATGTGTATTTCGCGTGACTTTCTCTACTTTCTATGAAAAAACTCAGTAGGATCTTTTTGGCTGCTGGAAAGTACTCAATGGATTTTTTAGTTGTTGTGGATTTCACTTTTGTTTTGTAATGCAGTGTTATGGAAAATGTTTGGCACAGATTTACCAAAACTTGCATTTTTGCTTGTTGTATGTCCCCCACCTCACTGGTCATGGTATTGTTTGAAGGGGCTGAGAATAAGAGGAGGAATCAGAAACTGGAAGAAGGTCGTGACACAATCGGAGGAGACACTAGTAACAACAACCAATTTTTATTCTTGACTTGGTTTTTGGCAATCCTATTTCGTGTAGCTAAACGTCATCGTTGAAGTTTCAAGGGAAGCCAAAATGTTGGAATATTTTTTAGAGTGAATAAGAGGCTATGGTTATAGCTGACGAGTGTACCCAAATGACGAAACCAGACGCGTTCATCTTTCAAGTGAGCATATCATCCCTTTTAACATTTCATTTTGATATCTGCAACATATCCTTAACACATGTTGCTATATATGTATACTCTATAGTGTTTTAACATTAAGACAGCCAGAGAGACGCCATGAAATCCTAAACCCATCTTTGCACAACAACTTCAAAGAGTCACTTGATGTCATTCAAGAAAAGATGCAGTTACAATTTCCATCACATACATTCAAACTGAATCAAACATTCTCTTACATCTAGATTTCAGTGAAAGCAGACATTCAAATTCTTCTCTATTTTAATACGAATTCTAGCTATTGGGTTCAAAGTAGGTCCCCCGAGGACATTGAAATAATTAGAATATTGCTACAAACATTTACAGTTTTAGGGGTACATTTTCTCAAGATATCCCACACTACAATTCTACGTCAATAAGTAATGTGAATGGACTGTGGGCAGTAGTTACTTAATAATGTAGCATAATGCATGCACTTTGGTATATGTAAACGCTACTTCCCCTCCAAACTGTATTGCATTGTTGCTTTTTATCTACAATTCAATTTCATAGCTCACTTCTGCCAAAATTCCCAGTCAATTCAAATGTACTCCCTGTCTTATCCCCACATCTGAATCTCCCTTCCTTCCAAGACATCTTCCCAACCATGATGACTCACTTCCTCTTTTTAAAAGTCAAATTGTGAATAGACCAGCGGACTGTAAGCATTGATCAAGTAGTATTTTACAGCAGTGTAGATCGCTCCTTCCATCCCCACCCATTTATTTTTTTGAACGAGACTCGCATTTAAAGACTATCTCTGGATTCGCAACCAAAATAAAAAAAAGAATATTGAGCGGTTACACAACTGCCAAGACATTCTATATGGAAAACGGACTCTCTTTTGCGAATTCAGTTAAGGACATCCATATCCATACAATTTGAAATGATATCCGTTATCACAGACTGGGATATGTGCTTCCTTTTGTATTGTACACAGATTCTGTTTCTCTCTCGTCCTTGTTTATTCAGCTGCTGACACATACTATGTAGGTAGCTAAGGAGCTCTTGGTCCTATTTGAAAAAGTGCACTGCTCTGCTAAATGCGTACGTGTAAAGGATATTTGTGAAAGTAGGGTGGTGTAGTAGGGAACATAGGAATGACACACATAAATCCTTGTCAAACTCGGAAAAGAGAGCACGATGCCAGCAACCGTATCTGTTGTATTTTCTCTGGAGTTTTCCCAAGAAAGGAGATGGCGGCATTCTAAACGATAGTGGTGTAAGCAAAAGGAAGATGAAGAGCAAGACAGAGAAGAAGATCTCTCTCCTTTTTTTAACCAAAATCCTTAGTCCAAAAACTTTATTCCTTTTCAAATGAACGAGAAGGAAAACACTTTTCTCCTTGTAAAGTGCATGACTCTCGTTTTAGTACGCAAAAGGCTTACAAGATCTTCCCTGTGTGTCGTGTCATCTGTCAAGTTGCAAATACCGGTCTATACTACTGTTCTGTCCAACCTCTTACGTTTACAACAAAAACCTTGAGAAATGGTCTGCACAAGAAGTGTACAAAGCGAGAGGATTTGGAGACTGTGTGCTGCATATGCTTATACACTTCCTATTCTCAAATGATGCTTGATGGCAAGGCTTATGATAACATCAGAAAACAAAGTATTTGCACTCACTCAGGAAATATTCATTTTTAAATTTTATTTACTGTTCATGCCCAAGTGAAATAAAGCGGAGATTGGAGACAATGAGGTACCTCATTGCAGGTATACCTCCGGAGGTGGACAACATCATGAATGAAAGAAACTTGTATGCATTTGTGAGAGTACGTATATGTATTTCTGTTGGTGTAGCAAAACAAGGGAGTGTGTATAAGATAAAGATTTTCATTCTCCTTTCCACTTCCGCCTTTTGTCTTGACTGACTCAATTGAGGAAAAGGGAAAGGCGAGAGGAGCCAAAAAATGGTGATGCGGTGGTCGGCTGGTTAAGTGTAAGTGCATTGCACTTAAAGTGCGAGAAAGAAAAAGACATTATCGTTATATAAATGTCAGCGAAATTCATGGTTATGGGTGATCCATACAGGGCTACGTAATAAATTTTCACTCTTGTTGAATTATGTCCTATTTTCAAAAAAAAGTACAGTTGTACAATATATATTTCTAACTACGGATAAAAACTAAGTGCGTGTGAACAGTATACAACACATACGCGCAGTAGTGCCAAAATTCACCCATTCCATTTGGTGGATTCTATCTGGAGAGAGGAAATATGAGCGTAGCAAGAACCGTTTTGTTGTATATCATCATTTTCATGAGAGCTTGGGCACACTTTGAAACTTTTTAGAAATTGCCATCTTGGAAATTGTGTGGTGACAGACGGAAAATAAGAAGAGAAGAGGAAGAGGAAAGACACAAAAATAAAAAATAAGGTTTCGTTTTTTAGCACGCTCTCCTCATCAACACTTGCAATCACGACTATGCATCTTGACAACCTCTTTCGATTTAACAAATGTCATATGTTTTTTAAAATATCTTCTTTCCTTATAAGGTCATATACTGTATAAATGCCTTGATCAAGATCAAGACTTCTGAAAGGAAGCCAAGGCCGTACACATTTTTACATTTTAGCTTTAATTCCATTTTAAGCTCATTTCTTGTTAACGTCATTTGCCGGCTCCATTATATGCACGGAGAAAGCAAGAGAAAGTGGAGGAAAACAAAAGCAGAGCAAATTGTTGTGCACAAGAAAGGGTTTTAGTAAGAAAGGGATAATGAGCGACAAGTGGAGAAAGTGGAATTATCTGAAAGCAACGAGGATTATCTAAAATGAGATGAGAGAGAATCACAAGAAAATACCATTTAGATCTACAACACAAGCCTATTTTTTGCTTTCATCTCTCCATCTAGAGGTTTCCAAACGTGCTGGGAGAAAGGAAAGGGTTAAACATAACATGATCATACTTTCCCCCAAAAAACTGGATGGGAATTCGGAAGAAAAGATGTAATGGTTATGCATAAGGCTCAAAAAGGTGTTCTGTTCTTCCTTTGCAATGTACCAAGTACTTTTGCGCATAAAAAGAAGTAAAGACATAAATGTCTTTAACCTTTCTTCCACTAAATTTAATAATCTAACCGGAAATATAGAATTTTACCCCCTCTCGCTCTCTCATCTCCATTTTTTTCTTGGAGAAACGAAACATTTGAGGATAATATCCGCTTGTGGTAATAAAGGCTAAAGACACTTGCACACCGCTATAACTATTCATTTGTAGGGTAAATGAGGAGCTTTTCAAAATCGCTGCGTGAAGCCTTACGGCAACGAGCTCTTTTGTGTCTCACAGAGAGAAAGCTCTCTCTCATCATTCTCATTACCCTAAAGCGGAATCCCTATTGTCTCATAGATTTTTAAAGCTTTTTATTCCATCCAGGCTCTCTGGCTTACTGGCTTGGCTTTTAACAATTTTTTCAATCTTGCAAAATGGATAGCCATATCATCCTTCTCTCTCCCAATGTATTATCTGCACTTACTCCCCACAGACATCTTAACCCATTACGATTAGAGTTAATATGTACACCGGTATTATTCTTTTTTCACCTATATACCTACTCTTGCTGAGTTGATTTGTACAGAAAACATTTGTACATGGTGAGCCATGTTTGGATGTTAAGTACCAATATAAATATGTACTGCTTTCCCCCACTCTAATAATTCGTTTAGCTTAGAAGGTTAATGGAAAGTCGTAAAGACGCACACATATCAAGTTGTTTACCTAAGTGGCGAACAAGGAACGCTGATGAGCTAAATTTACCTTGCAACAACTCTTCTGATTAGCTTAGCTTTGATTTCGTAAAGTAGCCCCAACCCATTAGTAAGATTAGCTAGCATGTTGCTACTACTACACTTAGGTATATGCATATAACTATATATAACATAAGCATAGAGATATTCTGCCTCTCTCCCAGATTCCATCCGCATCATTCTGATTTCGTTCACTCAACAACGTGGCAGTTTATATTATGTGAGAGAGTCTGGAGAAAGTGAGAGAGAGAGAGAAAGCAATTAAGCGCTATTGTGTGTTCGCTCATGTACAGATTTGTGCGGAGTAAAGCCACACTTGCACGTAAGGTACTACAAAGAAAGGAGAGTATGCCACTATAAAATACATACCTAAATACATTTTAGTATCTCCATCTTCGCTCGATTGATTCACTTAACTAATCTCAGGTCGTTGAACCAACTCCTTTATGACTTTTTTTTCAATTCAAATACATACCTGCGGATGCATACCATTACTGACAACGATTCAGCCGCCGTTATTCTCCATTTCTCTCTCAATTTATCAATAAAAAGAAGAAAAAAAGTTTTGTAGGGATGAAGAAGACAAGTTTGAATTTGGATTAACAACGCTACTACTTTACTTTTCATCATCTAATTTTATACAGATCGGTACTGTTTAACTTGAATGGATTAGCAACACAAACAAATTGATGTGGATTGGACACACATTGAAAGTAACAATATGAATTTGGAATGAGCCTTTTAAATGTAGCCAACTTCTTTACAAACTGTTCACAGTCAAAATACAAAGAAGATTTTTTTATACTGAGTGAGAAGGGGAAAATGGTTAATGTAGCTGGTGTATCGACTCAAAAAGATAAAGTGAGACTGGGTTCTTGTAACTTTGTAATTTGTGCAGAATAAGATGATGAGTGGGAACATAAAAAGAAACTTGTTCTCCCACCAGACTCGTTCATTTCCATTTTCACAGAAGATATACACGCAACCTTGTGCACTACACCATATTTTTTTAGTATATACATAATAAAGTACTACTGAGCTGAGGTACTCTTGGTAAACCTATACAATCCATCCACACTTTTTGGTACGGATATGGCGAACCTGTGCATATTGTGCATTTTGCAAAATTAGCGAGGGAAATGGCAAACTTTCCCCGAGCTTTTTTTATCTTGTACTTTTTTTGCTAAACAAAATGTAGCTTTTATTTGCATATTTTCTTGTTGAAGCCAAGGCTAAAAAAAAACTTTTTATCTTTTTGATTGTCGTTGTAAGAAAGAATTTTTTTGGTGGAATTCACACTCTTCCGACAGTGTTCCTCGTATCATTGTGCAAATATTGAGATAGGGAGATTCTGCTGTGTTTTGGAGGAGAGGTATGAATATATGGAGGGAAGAGAAATGAGATGATAATAGAAGAATGGTTCCTTTGTTCGTATGCAAAATGTAGGCGCGTTATGTTGCAGGGGAAGTAGGAACAAGAAGGAAACTTAATTTTCCAACTTAATTCAAGCTCAACTCCCAATGGCATTATAAATTCCAGCTATAAGACTTCAACTGGCCGATAATGAAGATGAACACGGGATAAAGTGGAGAGAACAAAAAGCCGCGTGTTTTCATGATAATCCTGTAAAATACATAACGAGTGTTATTTGTGCAAACAAAAGAAAGCCAGACAAGACGCGACCAACTTTACTTACTACACATACGCTCTTATATATATTTATTGATACTATTATGTTAGGTAAATGCTAAACATATTATTGGATTGTTTTTAGTACATGTGTGTGCATTTATATAGTAGCTAGTGGCTCTGATCATCATAATAACAAAAGGCGTTTTATTTTATTTTTGCCAATTTATCTGGGACAAGCACTTGTGTGCAGCGCTGAGAGAATCATAGGCAAAATCTGGTCCTATTGTTGTGCTCTCATCTCATGTTTCCGAGAGTTTAAAGTTGGTGTTGTTCTTAAATTTGAAGAGACAATGGAAAAAGCTGGTTGAGGTTGGTATAAGGCGTCTCTATGTAACACCCGGTAACTTGCTCTTTGTGATGATCAACTGGATTAATGGTGGCATAAGTTTTTAGTCGCTCAACAAGCCATTATTACATTAGATTTGGGAGGGGCATGGTAATAATAATGTTAGGAAGGGAGAAATAGGAGACATACGCAAATGTAAAGGGATTTTGAGTGGAGGCTACTGAGCCCCGACGCCAAAACGCCATAAAAGCATCATGTCATCATAATGTGCTCAACAATGAATAGTTTATACACGGTTTCCCGTGCACATCTCAGGAGAGAGGCCTGAGGCGCACAACGGGGTGAAAAGAATGAGATGGAGGCGAGAATCGATGGAGTAGTGTGCGCCTTCCCTCCATACATTTTAAAGGCTCATATGTGCGGCTGTGCTTATTATGTTTGATCATTTTCTGGGGATAAAATTCAAAGTACGCTTTTCGAGAATGGATGGAGTAGTGTGCGCCTTCCCTCCATACATTTTAAAGGCTCATATGTGCGGCTGTGCTTATTATGTTTGATCATTTTCTGGGGATAAAATTCAAAGTACGCTTTGGAGGATTAGGAAGGTCGCTCATCAACGCTCATAATGTCTTCTCAGATCCTTTCCTTTCTCTCTCCTCACATTATCCATTATTATACTCATGGAGCGTATTATATCACTAGTTTTATTATTATTTCAGTCGGAAGCTTAGGCAATGAACGAACAAGTCAACAAATTTCACTCGGACGAACAACTATGGAATAGTTAACCACAATGCATACATAATGCAGCCATCCACACATGATAGAGAAATGACACATAATATGTTTATTTTATCAACTTGGCTTGTACACTGCTAATGTGATAATAAATATATAAAGTACATATAATATATAAGTGATATAAACATTAAAAAAAGTTTGTTTAAGGTGCATTTTGTCAATGGTTCGACTTCAGCTAACTCTAACCCTTTTTAGTGCATTTTAATGCTTTTCTGAGCTCCTCCCGTATACTTGGCAGTTGTGTTGCTAATAATAAGTAATGCAAAGGGCTCATTTTCATATACAAAATATACCTATGTACGCGTGTTGTATGACATATATGGTATTAGCCACTCTCTCCCTTTCTCTTGTCCTTCCTCTTGAACAAGATTACCTTCTAAAATGAGTCTAACGGCTTTTTAATGTTTTCCTTGTGAACCACTCGTACACTATGTGTTGCTTCATTTTGAGAGACCATTACACTGACTTTTCTTTGTGCACTTAAGACCATTAAAATGGAGAACAAGGCTTTTGATAATATGATATCCAAAGAGAAAGTATGATGTAGTATATAAGAGGAAAGGGGGAGAGGTTGTTTGTACTTTGTGGCATTATACAAGTATCTCTGATACAAGTTTTGGTTGTAGAAGAAAGACATCAAATTGCTAGCGTACTTTGTTCTTAGATCTCATTTGATTGGCAATAGACATGGGCATAAAATGAAAGGGAAGATGGTTTGGAAAGCAGTTGAGACGAAAGTATCTGATATCCACGGAGATATAAGACGTAAGAGTAAATTACATAAAAACTCCATCTCTTCCTATGAGTATATTGGCAGAGGTACAAATATATATAGGGAATGACCAAGTATAAGATCGCGTATTTATTGCAAGGGTTTATACACATTTCTTAAAGTAATCATATGTGTGCCTATCAGTTGATAAGACAGAGAATGAAGCTTATTTTGGTTTTAGACTGTTTTCTCTGCCAACTACCTCATAAATCCTGATGGCTTATGACATCCCTACTTCCCCTACTCACTTTTGTACTAATAATATTCCCGGCTGTATTACATACAGCTATAGTTGCTTGCTTACAGATGTGTGGCACTTTATGTCGTTATCCGAAACTAAACAAGAAATACAATAGTAAAAGAGGCAGTTCACATGAGTATATGTCTTAACCAACACAACCATTTGCATCCCACTCCATCTTTATCGTCCCAATTTTCTTCGTTTCTTCTTATCCCACTCTGGGTTATGTGTGTCACATGGAATATTCTTGGCAGCATTTACTGCGACTTCTCTTCAAAACATGGTCTTTATGGGCTTCTCATCTTCTGGAGAGAGAAATGCTAATATATTTTATTTGTCTGAAAGACAAAGCAATATATATAGGTATATTTATTATAGGAATGCATTGTGTGTGATGACGTGTGGATATCTTGATCTACCTTCAGGCTAATATTCTCCTATTCTAAAACTTTCATCTGGAAATGGAGGATGCAAAAGTCGATACAGAAGAAGCTTTTGTTGGCTTATAAACCTGTATATCCGCTTTTCCCAGATGTCTAAATCTAAACTCCATATATATTCGTGTATTATCCTCTTACTCCTCCTTTATCTCCTTATCCAAATTTTGTTTTCCAGATATACACCAGTAATTGCTTGAAGCAAAAGCCTCATCACCATAAACTACATTTTATCTCCAAGTTGTTTCCAAGTAAGCGGGATCATCATCCTGAGTGTGGGTGTGATTGGCTAAGAACGAATCCGATGGAGATGTGCATATACATATAACATCATCCTGGCTTACTTCCCTCTCATCCACTTTACATTTACAACCTTATTATGATCAACTTGTCATGGCCCTCTTGGGCTTTAATGACTGTGTGCAAGTTAAACTGTAATATGCCAGGACAAAAGAGAGATTTTATTGGAACACGCGTTCTCAAGCCTCCTTGAATTATATATTACGATGGATATTTACAGCACAAAGTTGACTGACATCTCTTTCCCAAGCTTTTGTAATTTAGCACACACCGCGAGTTGCATAATTTAACAAGCAGGGTGTACATCCGAAGACAGTTCATTTACTTCAGGATGGTACATGTAGACCACTTATTTGGACATTTTAAGGTTACGCAACAAATTGGAGGCAGACAACACTTACGCATATAAGTTAAGCGAGAGTATCTTTAAAACTAATTAGATATTTTGGAAAGCATATTTTTGGCTTGTATTCAGTCAAGCCTAGACAAAGTCGATAAAGGCTTTGGTTTCATGCCCACGCAATCTGTAATAAAACTCAGATCTACTTTAATTGCATGATCGCACATGCTAAGTATATTTATGTACAGATGTCTATAAAAGCTATTGGATCGATATATAGCATACTCTCAATTTCTTTATTTAATGCTACGCCATAAAAAGGGGAAAGTTTAGAAAGTAGTTTTTCTTACATATTTTCTAGTTATGTATTTAAACAAGGGGCTCCTCTGCTGTTGTGGGAATTATATGAAGACAGTCAAATTGAAATGTACAAATAAAATATAGATTCTGTTTCAGTTTCCTTATCTGTTCATACACAAGGAGGTACGTATTAAAAGTCGAGTTTAGTTAGTTAGTCTTTTATCTAAAATAAGATTAGAATTTTTTCTAGTGAGGAGCAATATGTGTGGCTTTCTCCTTTGCTCTGTCTCTCTGTTCAGTTGTATGTCTTTGGAAGAGGCAGATTGGGAGAGGAAATCATGTAGCCTAATAGCAATTTGTAATCCCTTAGGGAAACAGGAACATTTATATAGAAAGCTCTTTCCCCCAGTTTAAAATGTAGTTTTAGTGTTTAGAGGAAGATGGGGATCAATGCTGGGGCAGAAGAGGTTCTTGGAGAAGGAGTAGGAGTAGTAATGAGATAAAAGTTACAAGGACATTTTCCATGTCAAGGCATTTGCAATAGCTAATGATGACGATGATGCTGCTACTGATCGCTTTCTGTTTTTTGTGCCATTGCACCATAATATTGACGTGCCTACTACTACTACGTACATAATAATAATATTTGCTTGACAACTTATACATATATGCTAGCATTCCATAGAGGGCTTTAAGGACAGAGTCTAAAATGGCAATTTGCTTTCGTGCCATCCATTCCGTATTGCTATGCACTATTGGATTTAACTTTGGACAAAAATGATTATGAGAATGGTGCAAGGGGCATGCGATATCATATCATTTTATGCATGGCACACTTTCCCATTAGTATAGACTCCCAAATATATTAACGATAAAAAGAGCGATGAAAGTTGGCATAATTTACTTTGTTTTGTCCTTCTCTTTTCCCATCTCCTCGCAAATTCCAACTCATTTTAGCATTTTCTCAGACAAATATCCAAATATCAACCGTCTTTCCCTTGCTTTCTCCACTCATACACTCTTATTGCTCCCAAAAAAAAATTCCGCGTTTCACCACTTGACTTTTATGCTTTCACTTTTATAATATTCACATCCAGAGTGACTCAACATGCTTTCCCTTAGAGCTGCCGCACGTAATACTCGGAATATATATGTACATATGTAATATATACACAGCTATTCATGTGAGTACGAAAATTGAGAAGAAATGCCACTTAAACGGAAATGAAAAGGAATAAAATGAAGTACGTAAGGGAAAGAGAAAGAAAACAAGGAAAAAAATTATGCAGTCCTCCTCGCTTATTTTACAACTATTTCCTCCAAAATTGGAATGAATGGGAGGGAAAATTGTTGCAAAAATTGTATTGAGTGAAAGTGAGTGTGTGTTGTTGTAATAGAGACAAGTGGAGCTTTCTCCTCGTCTTAAGCACACATGAAGTACACAAACACACATAATATTATATTAGACGCGATGATAGCTTCTTGTCTCCACTTTGCACACACACACACACATACAATCACACACTACATTATTATCCCTTCACTTGAAAAAGGAGAAAATACCCAGCTCGTTTCTTTCAAAAATAAATTTCTCCACATTTTCCACTGTGTTATGCCATATCATCATCATTGTGTACAAATGGCTATAAACAGATCGTCTCTCACAGAAGCGAGATCTCTGCTGAAGAGAAAAGAAAAGAAAGCAATTTCCCTTCCGGAATAATTTTATGCTTTTATGAGCCCGCTTTTTTCCTCCCTCTTCCGTTCTACATTACACCATTTGCTAATATTTAGCATATGATCATAGCAAGTTAAACGACTGGAAGTTGTGAGCCTACAAAAAAATATACTATTAAATTTTTTTCTTTCAAAGGAATACCTAAAAACCAACCAGTTGTCAGTTGACCGACCAGCCAATGCCATATGCATTCTTTTGCGTCAAATTTACATACCTACTTTGGATCCGTCTCTCAACTTCCGCCTCTGCCCACTCCTTTTTGCAACTACAGCTTACATATTTATGATACGGACAAGGATATAATGATTATGACAAAAAAAGTACTGTACTTTCATTACAACTACAGAAAAGCAGAACTAAATCTCATATTTCCATCAATTTGTGCACGCACCCGCAAAAAAAATTAGCTTTTCCTTTCCGAGAGCCTATGTATATTTTTGTCGTTTGTCTATATTTACACAAAAGATGTGTCAGGCATACTATGTCGTACATGGGCCACCGAGTTTTTGCTTCCGCTTTCAGTCCCCTTGTGCTGAACCCACAGTTTTTAGCCAGATATGTCACAAATACAAAAAAAAGCAGGACAAAACAACTAACTTTTTTGGCACCTTTTTTAAAAAAACAAATAACTGTCCAGTATTACAACATAGCTTCGCTGGCAATATGATAACCATGTCATAATTTTTTTACCATCATAATTCCTTTTTTTCTTTATAGTTGCCAAATAATTTAATACAGAATATAAAAGCATTATTACGTAATATCTGGAGAATAAAGGGTAAATATCTAGTAAAAAATGAATATCGAATTGTCCTATATGGAAGCTTAATAAATATGCAAGAATATATATTATGTAGTTCTTTAATGGTATTCGGTATATCATATTTATCAAACAAGCATGGAGGAAGGGCATGTTTTTGTTAGTTTACGCAGGGTATCTAATCGTAACAGGGTTGCATAAAGAGAAACACAAGTGAAATACGATGCAAGGAAGGATGTAAGGTTTTGCTGGTTCCCTCCCTCAACAAAATTACTTGTTTTTCATTAAAAGCGAACATGTATAAATATGCCAAGTTAACAATTTACAGCGTACATATACACCCAGCTTAAGCTATTCTACATACAGAGCTTTCACCCGACTTTACTTTTGCACTGCAACGACTAAACTTTTCACTTGGGATCTTAATTACGAATTAGATGTGCCCAAGCCAAGTTTATACTACTCTTTCCTTTCTCCAACTTATGTATACATGTTCCTTTCTCTAACTGTCTCAGCCCAGCTTTTACATATACATTTGAATATATATATATTGTTTGATTACTTTCTACAACAAGCTGACATTACACCAAAAACTAGTTCAATCCTTCTCCATTTAGTTACTTTTATTGATGCACAGTTTATATACAGAGTCTAACATGGAAAGTGGTGCTAAACTTGTAATTCATCTCTGAAAAAATAGTGGTGGACCATACCAGAGCAGAGCAAAAACGCTCGTAAAAGTCTGTTTTCATCTTACATGCCATGCCGCCAGCAAAGCATGATGATGCATTCTATTCCCTTTACGTAGGTAATAACACTACATTTAATATTGATCCTAAAAAGAAAGCCCGATGGAGACTTGCTCTACCAAAGTAACCTTCTTATTTCACAAAAAAGTAAAAAGAACTTGCCTTTTAGGCCTGATTATCTTAACTCTGCATACAAGACTGGTCTACACTGTATCCGCATGTCCACTTCATTTCTCTGATAATCAAACCGTGACGCCTTTACATTCAACTTTCATACCAAAGCATCATCCATCCCACATTCACTTTCACTTCTTTAGGACTTTACTACGCTCTCAGTCTCAGTGATATAAAAAGTGAAAGTATTTTTGTAGGGGAAAGTAAAATCGGAGCAGTTGAAAATGCAGACCTTTTTATCTTTTTGACATCGCACAGTTTTTGTGCATGAAGGAACCGCAAACGCAGCCCAATGATTTGAGAATTTTGAGTAAGCGAAAGACTCTCATCCAATAGTCAAGTCAAGTCATCACATCTCACATGCAAACACACGCATTTATCTTGATTTGACTTGCTCATGAGTCGTGACACGATTCGCATACAAAAAACGGAAATATTATTTG
>JAHZNG010002090.1:0-11935 GCA_027744375.1 Orchesellides sinensis | reverse complement strand
CCTATTCACATTCTCTCTTGACCTGGGGACGCCAGTTGTCAGAGGAAGGAGGACAATGTATCATGGTGTATATGTCAGTATGTAAAATAAATAGGCATTTAATGTGAGAAATTAAAGAGAAAGACGATTTTCGCTACAATTATTCGTCAAGACGGGGAGACCGTGTGAAGAAATATTTCAAAAGGACAAAGGAGATACAACTTAGGTTGCTCCAGAGGTAATTTAAAGGATTTTACATACAAACTAGAGTAGAAAAGTATTGTGTGATATAAGCAAAGCAAGAATTTTTTGCATGGAATAACTGAACCGGAACAGAATAAACTTTTTTCCCTTGCTCTGATTGTTTTATTATGGTTTAATAAGCACGAGAGCATATTATAACAAGTTTGTAGCATACAGTATATGTTATGATAATTAAACCTTGTCTGGATCAACTCAACTTTTTAGGCTCGTGTTATACAATTATGTTAGTAGTTTACGTAAAAGTGAAGTGTTTACAAGTTGGAAGAGTACACAATTTATTTTAGACATCCGTGTGTATAGTACAGACACCATTTTAGAATGGTGTTCTTTTGTACAATTTAAATATACATGTTATTTGTATAGCTTAAGCTGGATGCTGAAACTGGAGCTTTAACAAGAAACACTGGGAATACTCTAAGAAAAAAGTTGATAAAGCTACTATAATCCCCGTTCATATTCATTAAGCGGATTTTTACGGGGCTTCAAGCAGATTTTTTCCCTGATCCGGAAAGAAACAGAAAAAAAGAATACTATTGCAAATTACTCCATTCTGGAGAGAAATAGAATATAAAAAATAGGAAATTGCACTAGTTTAAAAATACATAAAAGGGGTTTTATATCCGAACATAAAGGTGACGTAAGCTAACATACGAATCATAAATTTTCATTGCATATATGCAATACCCATTTTAAGGCTCTTTTTTTACATATGTATTGTTCCAAACGAAAAAATTATTTTAATGTTTGTGCACACTTGAAGGAATCTTAGGAGCTTAAAAAAGAACACTTTTTATGTATAACTTTGTATTTTTGCCTTCATGGCTCAACTACAATAAAATACTGTGTAAGTGAGTGAAACAATAAAATTTAACAGTATTACTTACACTATTTGCGTAAATTGCCAAACCGGCAGAAAATGTTTGTGACAGAAATGTGCACTAAAATTGTGTGTTAAGTAAGTGGTGTCGTGAGTTGTAGTGATTTAATAAAAAAGTTTTTTAAGAAGCTGATTAAACCATTTTCTCCCTGACATTTTTTCTTCTCTAAAGCAGAAGCGGAAGGAAGTGTATAAATCTTAATCACTCCTACTTGCCAGTTTCTTTTGAAATTGGTGCATGCATTTTGACCAAAGAAAGGTTTATTTCCGGTATAATTGAAATAGTATACAAGCCTTTCTTATTTGGTGGAAAACACAAAGTAGCAATGTAGCAATTTTCCAGAAATTCATAAAAGGTAAGTGTATTTTGCCGATTTTTTGTATTCTAATTCTTTCAAGTTGCTTTATTGCTGGAATATTATGATTTGTTTTAATGTTAAATATCAATATTTAAAGTATCACGTATTTATTGTTTTGCATTTGATCTTCAAAATTTATTCATAACCCTGATCAAGGACAAACTAGTCGCGACAAAATAATAAATGTATGAATTAAGTACTGAAGCGAGGTATCGATGACATTACTTATGCACGCTAGCAATATCCTTGGTTTGGACCACATCAAAAATGACATGATTATTTTTTGGTTTCGAACAAAAGTATTCTCGTTTTTTATTAGTCATGCACACTGAGCTAATGTCGTTCCACATGGTTTTTATTTTATGAGGATGCTTCATTATGAATTACATTCGTGAGGGACCACCACATGTGTCTTCCATGGTCTTCACATTGTTTTGCAGATGAAAAAAATATTAGTAATAAATTAAAACATAGTATTCCTCGCGGAACCTCCCGACTCTACATTTCTTGGTATCTTTTTATATCCTTCCAGTATTAATTCACAAAGGCACATTCCGCATTCTGCATTTTCTTTCCTGAAATTTTCATTTTGACATTTCATATCCTTGAATTAGTCCTGAGAGTATAAGGGGCTTATGCATGTGTGTGTGGCTCAGCATAAAGTTCTGTGGAAATTTTCAAATTAAATAAATTCTAGAAAACGAAATGCAAATAAGCGTAGCTTTGTATGGACAACATTAACTTATAATTTCAGTCTGGCAAAGAGCAAAACTAAAAGTAAATAGGCAAAAAACGAAACATTTCTACAACAAATGTGCAAACCCCTTTTGCACATAATTTTGCTGGTGATTTCATGCCCCAGTTCCCATTCTCCACTAACCAAAAACTCATTGAAAGTGCTTGTTTAAACCCTGAAAATATTAGACCGAAAGAATTCGTACCAGCAACAGAGCAAACAAATCTACTCTTTAAAAACTGCACTGCCAAGTTAGCAGAATTTAGCTTGCATTGCAGAATGTACTCCTACATGTGCACACATACATACATTTGGCTGGTAGCAATGTCCTACACGTCCTTGCATGTCCTTTAGTTAGTTACTTTTGGGAGGTTCAGAGTACAGAAGAAAATACTCGTTAATTCTTAATGCCCTCTTGATTCCGCCGGACTAGAGTCCTACTAAAATGTTGCTTTTTCCTACATTTTTTGCAAGCATTTTTAAATACCTATTAGTTTCCTGTTGTTAGAAGGTCATTGATAGTTTTTCATTAGTCGTAGTTTTTTTTCGTAAGCATAACATTGGAATTGCATTTGTATTTTTTAACCACATCTTGTTGTCTTTTGCATGTTTTACAACATGTGAATACGTATATGGATAATGTATACATGTGTCACATTGAATTGTTTAGAGCCTTATTTCAAGCGTTAACAATTTAAGTTTGATACTAGCTTTGAAATGATTCCGCCGGACTAGAGTCGTACTAAAATGTTGCTTTTTCCTACATTTTTTTTGCAAGCATTTTTAAATACCTATTAGTTTCCTGTTGTTAGAAGGTCATTTATAGTTTTTCATTAGTCGTAGTTTTTTTCGTAAGCATAACATTGGAATTGCATTTGTATTTTTAACCACATCTCGTTGTCTTTTGCATATGTTTTACAACATGTAAATACGTATATGGATAATGTATACATGTGTCACATTGAATTGTTTAGAGCCTTATTTCAAGCGTTAACAATTTAAGTTTGATACTAACTTTGAAAACTGGTGTGTGCATTGGGGTTATATAACTTTCGCCGCCCGTGGATTCTATTTTAGCGATTTATCAACGAAGTTGTTTTTTAAAGTATACTGGTTGCTTTATACTCAAATAGTAATTTTTCCTAGAAAAAATCGTAATAAAATTTGCGTTTGAACTTTTTCTTTATAGCCCATTTTCTTTTGCCACTTTCATCAGTTTGTTTTGAGATATTTCTTTCCTTTGTTAAATTAACTTGAACCCAAGGTAGTTTCCAGATAAAAAAGCAAACAAGAAAAAGCACAAAGGCTCAACATTTTCTGATGATAAATGACAACAAGAATTTGCCGATATGTTACCATTTTTGCTACTACTGCTACCGTTTCATGTTGCTCTCTTTGAGCACACTATTATTATTATTGTTGTTGCTCAGCTCTACAGTTCTGCTACTTTTTGGCCCCCTGTGGACTATCATGACAAGTCTCTCTGAACATATATTCGTCTTTGTTGGTGATCACGATGCTGATCATGGCTGTTTTTGTATGAAAAATGTATGTATATATGGAGCAGTGTGTTTTGTTTGTATTTTATATTTACAAGGGTGATATATCAAAATGGCTGTGCAGCCAATTGTATTGATACCTACGTAAAATTTGGTAGTAAATACCAGTGTGCAATACAGGTTTGTTTAAATATTTATGCATGCCTATGATTACGCATAATAGATACCTTAAACCCGTAAACAAATTGATTTTTAGATAGAAAATGTCTATGTTTCATCCCATTTGAAGCTTGGTATGCAACAGAAACATGCTACATGAATCAAGCAGACGAGAATAATTAAAGTCAAAATTGTTTAAGTTTCACTTTCATTCAGTCAGTACAATAACCATTAGTCCTTCACTGTGTCATTTGGTGGCTTTCGACGTGTCACGTTTCTCTAACCCAGAAATGCTTTCCAATTTGATATGCAAATGACATATGACCTATATCTAGCAATAACAGACTCATAAGGATGACATTAGCCTATGATCTTTCTGATCTACGTTAAAAATTTACTTTTGCTTTTTCAATAAGCTGTACATTTTAACTGGTCAACTGAATCATCTTCTGTACACGCGTTCATGATTACACTTGATTGTTTCTGTCTATCAGAAATAAATCAATGCAAGTATGTATGTATAAATATTGAAATAGTTACTATTACAAAACCTGAATATTATCTGTAAAAAATAGAATAAGATTCTTTTCGCATATTTGCGAGAGGAGGAAAGATCAGATTTCACAAGCCTGTTATCAATTGTTCATGAAGTTTCAGTCATAGAGTTTCAATTTCTATTGACACTGTTAAGAACTCAAGTATATAATATTATGTAGATATAAGCTGGTGGTACGCTACGCACATTTGATTTTTTGTACAAAGACACAAAAATACACTTTTGTTATTTGCCCAACAAATTGGTTTTTCACTTTTCATTTCAAACAATTTTCCCCTATTGTTTTATTTGGTCTTACAACGGCATGATTGAATTTTCTAGTTTTTTTATGTAATATCATACCGTCCGTGATTCCTCCAAATCAAACAGTACATATCATCGCCTTCATTGTTCTAATATTATTTTCAAGTGGAAGCTTTAAGCTCCCCCATCAATAGCACATTTGCTTTGCTCGCATTGCGTAAAGAAATCAATATTTTCCATATATTCACGCAAAATGAGCATCAAACGCTGTTTTTAATGATGACGCATACATAAAAGAAAAATGGGATTGGGATGTGAATGGTTATGTATATATATATGTACCTACTTGCACATATAATGTCTATAGATGGGTTGAAACATATTATGTTTGTGAAATATCTTTGACGGTGTTTTGAGACTGTTGCAGTCTTTTTTTCTTTGTGGGCGTTTTTATTCAATTTTTAAATGGTACTCTTATTCCAACGGCACGCTTTAATGCGCTCTCATCATGACGATGACGAAGATGCAGATAGACCATTTTCAATTTCTATTTGGCTCTCCGCCCTTCAAACAAAGCAAAGAGATTCAAAGTTGTATGCAATACTCATGCTATAAGGATACTTCTATGGTTTGCTGGTTTTTCTGGTGTAAGCGTTGTTAATGCGCTTCATCCGTTAATACAAGAAGACATCGATGTGCCGGGGTTTGGAAATTGTATAGATACATTTTGTTATGAAATACAATGACCTCATGGAAAGTATGTATGAGAGTGCTTAATGCGATGTGTCCAACGAACCAAATAAGATAATCCACTTGAAAATGACCCTGTGGTACTTGTTCAAATTAATATCCTTACAAATTGCCACTTCCCGAAAGCCACACTACGACTTGAGACGTGTTCGAATTTGAAGAGACATTGTATTTTTCCAAAGATGCAAACTTTTACGAAGACGTAGTAAACGACTGTGATGCACGCATGCTTTTTCTTGATAATAATAAATAAGTACACATTACAAAGAGATTTTTTTGAGGGGTTTTGTTCAAGAGGATTCATGGACTTTCTCAGGAACAATGCCAATCTATTTGGAATTAGAGTGAGGAGGGAAGATAATATGAAAGTTGTTTATAGGGAGGGGTTGCATTAAATACACAAAAAGTTGCATTTCAAATTGCATTGCTTTACACAAGCATACTTATGCATATACCGATTTCTCTGTGGCTTTTTAAATCGGAGAAGAAGTAGTTTAAATAAAAAGAGGAACCCCTTAATCCTTTTGAATTGGTTTCCATTAAAAATGTTTTACCCATTTATTCAACTGAATCCTTCTTTCACACTCCGATGCAACAAACTAAGTACAAACAAGCAAAAGGGGGCACGAGTGTGTAAGTAGAAACGGAAGGAGTATAAAAACTGCGTGCCCGATGCTTGCGGTGCAAGTGATAAAAGATTTAAATGTGTGTATAAATCCTCGGAGACCCTAACAAATGACAACTTTTTGAGTTTGCTTTTCAAACTAAAATTTTTCACAAGATGAAGGAGAAAAAGAATGAATGAAAAATAAATGAATTTTTTTACCGTATAAAATGATTATTTCCTTCGTGCCATCATCTTACAGCGCGGTTTTAGCTCACATAACGTTGCGGCTTTTGACGTCGTGTTTTCTACGCATTTCGCTTAGGCATAAAAAGAGAAGTACATATTTAGGTGAACATATAGGGAGCTCCCATATCCATTTATACTAATGTAAGCACAAGACCACATCCAAAAAAAGAGAAGAATTGCAGATAAGTCTGACTTGTTTCATGAACTTTATACGGCATTATATGTTCCCTCTTTCAAATACGTAAAAAGCTTGTGTGTCTTGTGGGAATCGATGTTCTTGATGCATTTTAAAATTCAAGGGCTCCGTCTGCTCATTCGTTGAGTATTCTAGGACTAATGTCTGGCTCCATGTCTGTGTGAATTGAATGCAGTCTCGTCACAACATATACGTATAACACGAACATGCAATCAACCTTAAGCGCATTACTTTTTCTGCTACAGTTTCAGATATCATCCGGAGAAAATTTCGTGTCTTTCCTTTTTTGGCAGTGTAAGGAGCTTGGAGGAATGGAAATAACAGTCTAAAAAATTGGATGGTGCAGGAAGGAGTAAACTAAATGCACATGCATACATTCATGAATAGCTCAGTAGTTTGTGTGGGACAAAAATAAAAGTCCTCATTTCCTGAAATGCTTATTGAATAAATCCCTTTGTCAACTTACAAAAAAAGAAGTTGCAGAATGATAGAGTAACTTGTACAGTTTTATAAACTATGTATGTACGCACACTATGCCCGTATGCGTGTACCCGCATTCATACCTTAGCTTAGTGAAAAAGGAAGTAAAGTGAGTGAAAGTTAAGCCTGGGAAAAGCTAAGAAAATAGGGATAAGTGAAAATACACGCACACATGCATAAAATGTTTAGCAGGAGAAAGAGAGCGGGATATAAGGTTGATGATGACTTGGGATGGTGATGAAGGTTCGTTAGCTCCTCTTTTCTCTTTTATTTCTAAATACATGTCTAAATAATGTATTCTTCCCTCTTCTGTTTTCCCTTTTAAGTGAGAGAGAGAGAGAGAGAGAAGGACTATGAAGATATTTTTGGATTCTATTGAGATTAGTGTTGCATAGCAGGAGACTCTTTAAGCTTTGCACGCTTTTGAACAAGTTTTTGTATACTTTGAAGAGGTTTCCTTCTCATCAAGAGCATCAGAGCTGCCTGCAGAATCATCGTAATCATGAGAAGTAGTCGGGCAAGTCTGTCCGTGCCATATGAAGATGTGTTGTGTTGAAAATGACTAGACACACCACTACTCTCCTATTTAGCACTGTCTTTTGTATTCGAATACCGTTTTTTGCTCATCGACAAGGACACAACGGAGTCAGTGAGTGTGCATGTATCGCATTACGACTTTACAAACGCCAACAACTTTGGCAAATTAAAGCGGATTTGTAAAATTACTCACAGTGATGAGAAACTTGAGGAAGATATGTGCACTTTATAGCAAAGGGAACACAAGTAGACAGACGTTCTGGGAGCTCAAATGCAACAAAGGAAGACGATGGCTTTGGTCGTTGGAAGGAAAAGTATTTATTATGGATTATATCATAATATCCCATCACACGCAAATATACGCATGCATAGGCAGCTACCACTACTCCTCAGCACACTTTATAGGCAAAAGAAGTGTTAAGCTGAGAAAGGCCAACTGAAGGAAAGGGAAAAGGAAGGAAATAAAATAAAATAATGTTAACTTCCTTCACACACATCACATCACCATACTATTCACACAAAAACTTTTTGGATAAGAGAAGAGCTATTCTGTCTGGCAAGTGGAAAGTCGATCAATACCTTTCCAGTGATAACATCCTTTCTTTATACCTATCTTTTTCCTATAAAGGTACCTTAATGCTATTACTTTCACGCTTCTTGCTGCATGTCTTTTTGTTTATCTTTTGTGCGTAAAATGCGAACTCCTTATTTTTTCAAGTTTAGGAAATATGTAGTAAATAAACAAGTTAATTTCTTGTTATTAGATCAGCCAGTTGCAGCCATTTTCTCTTGAGTTTCTTTCAAAACGGAGGAAAAACTTTCTTTGAACTACTTACTTACGTCTATTACTACTCCTTTTTTATCTTCTTCAAGAAAAAGTAAACATTCTGCAGAATAAACTTGTCAGAAGCAAAAAGCGGAGTAAACTGTTATGCTATCTTGCTTTGAATGTTTATGTGAATATAAATCGATTTTTCTCTTTGGAAAAAGAAACACAATTTTTGTTGTGTATTTTGGGAAAATTGCTAATATTTTTTGGCTCAAAATAAATAAAGGAACGCATTTGTGTGTGCGGACTCAAAGACAAAAGTTAAAGGAAAGCATGCCAAAGGATATTTTGTACATCAAACGGTATAGTGCGTTGCAAAGGCACTCAGTTGGGAAAATTGGCTCAGATGAAATAAGGGATGTTGTTCAAAGTTGATATTACATAGTATATGCTTTGAGGTAATTTAATACCATAAGAAACGTACGTGTTTACCATACTCATCAGATACTAAATATTTACAGAATACTAACGTAAACAATAATCTTACACATAAAATAACACACGTACGCTGAAAGAATTTAATACTCGTGATCTACTGTTTGCATAACATGATTACATATTAAAGGATTTAACTATCCTCATATAAAACTGTGTAGGGTACGGTACGCAGCAGGTTGTCTAATATCCACCTGCTCAAGGGCAAAAACTTAAGAAACAAATCGACATCAATGGCAGATCTACTTCTTAATGATCCTCAAATTCCGGCCTTTTACCAACATATCATACGTTTTTGACCTTTTGTTGAAAGATTATCAAACCATATTACGCTAAAACGTGCGCTTGCTTTCACATGGAGGATACATAAGAATCAAAGGCATTTAAAACTCATCCTTTTCTTTACAGAAACACACATACCTTCAAGCTTTTCTGTCTTGTTTAATAATTTTGCGGTTGTGCTTGTACCGTACACCTCCACATCTTTTCTGATTCCACCCGAGAAACATTCCTGGGTTTTGTTCTGCCCGCAACAACACGAATTGTACATATTATTATAACCTTACAAAATGGTTTTCAATTCCGTTGGGTAAAATTTCTTGGGGAGAATGAATGAAAAGGACAGAAAACCGCAGCAGGCATACATTGGAGTAGGAGTTACACACAAGGTCAAAATCCTTTCCCCTTTTCTTTATATATCGCACGTCTGCACTCTAACAGTTTTTTCTTTAAACCTCAGTTCTCTCAACGACTTACTTCGGAGGAAAAGGCAAACAGAGATTCATAATCTTTTCTGGTGATTCTTACTCCTCATTAACATCCTTAGTTTGTGGTAATAATATCACGAACGCATAGAAATATATGTATGCCTTGCGGAACAGGCAGAGAGATATGAGATAGGTTTATGAGAATAATTTCAAGTCGTATTATCATACACGTAGTAGTATCCTCCTACATTCCATGCTGAAATGCCAGAAGTCATAGAATTCATAAGGAGGACAACAAGCAAAAGTTTATAAGCAAGATTGTCATTTTCAAAGCTGAGAGGAAGAGAGGATGTGCATTGCTTTGTCACGTTCCATACTAAGTAGGAGTCTCATCCAGATGTACGCAACCACCGCTCCAAGCATTTCAGACTCAGTCCCTTGCGTATTTTATATTAAAGCACAATAATACAGCAACATAACAACTTATCATGAAAATCTTGCGTAAAGGGCAACGCAAAATAGGGCTATAAGACCCATTGTCACACTCATCTTCATCATCAAAGTAAAGCCTTCAAGGCAATTGTCTTTTGTTTTTAGTGCAGAGAACATAAGTGCTTATTAGATGCATAATAAATACACCTCATCATATACCAAGAATATATATTATGTATGTTTATATTGCTTCATTATTAGTATTTAGCTGAATTATAATCGTCATCCTCCTCCTCCTCACGTCACCGAAAACAAACAGGTTGATCCTGAATCAAGAAATAAGCCGCTTCAATGCACCACCAGCAGCAGCATTATCATCATATATTGGCAGACACTAAATGACAATAATAATGGCAATAATAATCCTTGTTTTAAATTCCTCAGCATGAAAAATCTTCTACTAGAATGCAATTCGACATTTGAGCACACGAGCAAACTGCTAGATTGATGATGACGGTGTCTGGGTATGGAACAGTAGTGACGATACAACACGATGGCATAATTCTTAACGTGTCTACAAAAGGCGTATAAGTACATATGTGCATATGTATAACACATATTATCGATGTAATAATTTATTTGATAGTGCTTTTGCATTGTGTAAAGGGGCGGATCGATATTACTCGTTGGTACATTATTTGTAGAAGTTTACGTGTGTAAACCTTTGTATCAGATCCGCTCGGACTGACAGACAGATTCCATATATCACGAACCAGACTGTGAAACAATGTGTGTGTGCTTTGATGAAGGAGGGAGGTGAAGTAGGAGTATTTGATGTAAGCATCAACAGAAACAGTAGTGACATAATAAGGTATGATGATGAGTTCTGGCTTGTTTGTAGGTTTAAAAAAGATAAAACAAAAGGGAAAGAATGCTTGTTATCCTATGTTCAAGAGTGTGTTGTTGCAGCGGTAAATTATAGATCTCCCTCCTTCATCCTGCAAATATTGTATTATCATCAACCCTCACTAGACCAGGTCTTCTGGCTCTGACTCATCATCATAGACACTGTGCTGCGTGTACTTGTGAGAAATAACAAGAGGGTCTTCCTCCTTGTTATCCCCACACACACCTTGAGGCCATGTATTTTTCGACACTTGAAAAAAAAATTCAAGATGATGACGGGGATTATAAATGGAATGATGTGAGAAGTGAAATCATTGTTTTCTTGAATTTTTGTGGCGTACAGTTTATCACTGGAAGGAAAAAGGATACCCTTATAATGTGGGGTAACCAAAAATATTGGTATTGATTTCCTAACTGACTGACCAACTGATTTCCACTCAATCGATAGCAAACAGAGGCGTGTGTGAGCTTGTGCCTATGTGTTCAGGCTGGACCTCCTTTTCAAAAAACGAACAAGACTTTATCTCACTAGTTCAATCATACAAATTTCAACAAACATATCTCAGCAGTTCGTTATTTCCGTGAAGTCTTAGTGAGCCAGCCAAAAAACAAGAATTCATGTATAACATGCTGGTTCCGTTTAGGTCAATCCCATTTTTTGTTTGCTTACTTACAAGTTTCAACAGATTTTAGTTCAATATGTTTTCCCTGGAATATTTACTTAACTTTCTCTTTTCCAATTTCACTCTTACTATATAATGTACAGAGAGCAAGATAATTTTTGTGTGTAAACAGAAAATGTATTTTTAAGTAAATATGTTTTCTGCATTACGTTCACCAGATAAAAAAAAGTACAACGTAAATAACTAACTTCATTTAAATGGATGAAAGTAAACAGGAAAAGAAAAATTTGATGCACGATGCACCTTAGCCTTAAGCTAGAAAGCCTTACGTTGTAAGTCTCAAGCCTCAGGAAAAAAGTTTACTTTTTCTCCTAAAAAGGAAATTGTAGCTGCAGTTCTAACTGCATTACCCTGTAAATAATGGCATGAACAAACTCTTCCAGACTCAAATCCATTTTTTCCTAAAAAAAGGTAAATGCGCTTTTATCAACCTTTCTCATCCGGCTCCCCGTTTA
>JAHZNG010002089.1:0-13202 GCA_027744375.1 Orchesellides sinensis | reverse complement strand
CATTGCTTAAAGTGCAACAAGTGTTGCTGTGCGTATGCTTTTAGAAAAAATCCTATAATTATAATTTTTTTCATTTCATTGTGCAGACTGTGGGAAACATACTACTCTTTAAATTGCATTTTCTTATCCCAAATGATTTTACCGTTTATTCATTTTATTACGTAAATTCCTTTTGAAAGGGAGGAATTAAACTGAAAATGAGTAGAAAGGCATAATCGGTCAGTTTGAAGCATACACACAGTGTATAAAATATTTTTACAAGAAGAATGACACAGACAACAGACTAACGTCTAACCATATTATTTTAATATTACAGCTACAGAAATTGCCTTTTGTAGTGAATTATCATATGTCTTTCAGAGTTGTGTGTTATATACCCTCTTTAGATTTAACGTATGGCATTCATATTTATGGCGACTAACATTTCTTCGTTCTTTGTAAAAAAAACTGTGATGAGAACAGAGACCTAATGTTTTTTGGAATGATATATCACATCACACAGTCGTCATATGCAGATAAACCTGTGAAGCAGTTAAGTTCCTAACAAATATAAGGTAAAATGCATAATACTTTTCTCTACGTCTGCCGATACATAAATGTATTCATATATATACTTTTGCTCGTTTTTTTAGAAACGGACTCGCAACAGCTTTTTCATGTATAAGAATAAAAAAATATATATTCAGCCACTTGTGTCTGCTGATTATCATATCATCATCATATCATCATCTTGTCAAATTATTATCATTAGATTATTGCTACCAACACGAGCAGTGGCTTTGCTTGGCTTGGCATAACTTCCAACAACCACCATCACCACCACATCATCATCAACATACCAGCAACAGCAACACACAGCTTCTGTGTTAGGTATGCATGAATATGTATATATATGTCCATTGAATACATTTTTTTACATTTTAGGTATATCTCCTAAAAAGCACTGGCTTACTGCTCCTCTCACGATAAATATGTATATGAAGATAAAAAGCGTTCTGCGAATATGCATTTTATGTGTGTATGTCGTTGATGATAATAATAATTCTGTTGCTGTTACTTTGCAAACTGCCATCATCATCAACAGCACCAGAAGTAACATCCTTTTCGTCTTCTTGTCTTGTCATCATCATCAACGGCAATATTATGCACACTAGCAATGGTTTTGGTTTTGCCATTCATTTCATTTTTGATAGGGATTTGTCGTTTGTTGGAAGGAAGGAAAATGTTTGGAGGAGACTGCATAAAAAAGGCTGTTAGTTTTGCATTATTGGATGGAGGAGCAATAATATTCTAACATGCAAAAGTAAATAATATTTTCTAATTTTTACGGACGGCTATACAGAAGTTTGGAAAATAAATAAGTAGGATTTTATGCACTTATGTATATCTAAATATGTTTAGATGATATATGTATCTCTGTAAATGGATTGATATACATCATTCATAAAAGGCAGAGACTGTATTAAAGCTGTGCTCTACTTGAGAGTCGCCGACTCTCTGATGTTGTTTCTCCATTGATGATGATGCTGATGAAGATAACAGCAATCATAATCATACTTTTGCTGCGGTGCTCCTCTTTTTAGCGGCTCCTGTCAAAATGGAATTTAGGTTGATGATGATAAAATTATTAAATATAGAAATTAGATTGTTTTAATTCTTTTCATGCATTTGTACATTTTAAAAACGTACATGCATATATACGATTCAACACTAAGTCGTTTTCAATGCAAAACTAGAATTTTGTGCATGGAGATATCGCCTATTTATTATAAATACATGTAAATACAAAAAAAAAAACTACAGAAAGCAGACAGGGCTTATTTATTGGACGATGTTCGTTCGTCACTCGTCACTCATCTTGTCATCTTCATAGACGCGGTATACTTTAGTGTGCATTTGTTAAGTATTTATCTGTCTCTAAGCAGAGCTATTTTCTGGTATCGTTGTTCGACTGGATCTAGTTGGGTATCGGATTCAACCCTTTAATTTTTTAATGTTTTATATATTATCAATTCCAATGCCGATGGCTCATTCAAGATCAATGTTTGAATTCGACTTTACTCTATGTATATATCTATGTTAAAATTTACATATCTCAGATTGCACAATCGTTTTTATTAAAGATCCATGATTCATAAAATAGTACATGTATTCGAGGTTTTATAGCATACATAGTCAACTATAATTTTGAAGACTTTTCTCCAATAGTTTCTACTTCCGTTTCGGTTACTTACTCCTCTACTAAATTTGTTTTTTTTTTGTATTTATACTGCGTACCCGTTGCATTACCACAGTTTTGGCTTGCAAATGGGTAGAAAAGCAACCAATAAGCTTAAGGCTTATATTTTCTCAGTCGGTTGGCTTTTCTTCTATTTTATTATTAAATTGTTATTATTATTGTCACTATTAACCAAAACTGCAGTCATTTTGGTTTGTTTGGTATGCTGTACTGGTACTGCTTGATACTCAACTTTTCTTTGTACACTAAGCATTGCATACATAGATACATTGTGAGTTACTAGCTGAGGAAGCTATGTATACTTTAAGATATTATCGTTAGCATTATTATCAGTTGGTTTTGGTAAATTGATACATACAAACAAGTGTCTCACACAATGTCTATTTGTAGCAAATTACATTTTAGACGAAAGATGCAGATGTTAGGTATTCCTTATGATGGCCCTGATTCTTAACCAAAACTGCAGTCATTTTGGTTTGTTTGGTATGCTGTACTGGTACTGCTTGATACTCAACTTTTCTTTGTACACTAAACATTGCATTTATTTATCGTTAGCATTATTATCAGTTGGTTTTGGTAAATTGATGCATACAAACAAGTGTCTCACACAATGTCTATTTGTAGCAAATTACATTTTAGACGAAAGATGCAGATGTTAGGTATTCCTTATGATGGCCCTGATTCTCTCTACTTCTCATTTAAAGCCAGAAGCTTATGAATTTACAGTTAATTCGGCGCACATTTTATGCATCTTGTTTCGTTTAAACCAATTTACTAGTTATGAGTTCCATGATACATTTACATAAATATTGTCACAAAATAGAAACAGCAGTCATAGATTTGTAAAGGATGTTCACGCTGAATAATTTTGTAATTTGTGTGCTCAGGTAATTTGACTTGATTTGCGTACAGACGACTAGGATATGCCACGAAAAAGGGTTATATTACATATTCACTTTATCATCAGAAGTATACACTCAAAAACAGATGAGATATTAAAAAATAATATGGATAATGTTGCCAAACGTCTGTGAGAAAATGTGCATACGTTTATCACATGTGTGTCGTTTTTGTAGATTGTTTCCATAAATTACATTACCTTGTATTACATTAGTGTTCTTGGAAAGGAAATCGGTTTCGTAACTGGAGACAGAGGAAGAATGATTTTTTTTCTGGAACAGATACATGTTCCCATTTCTCATGGAATTACATATTTTATAAATGAATGAAAAGAGAGAATGTATGGAAAAATGGGATGGAAATATGAGAAGTTCATCATACTTAGAGGAAAGAAACAAAGCAGTCGCCATTTATGACGCAAATGTAAACACATTTATGCAGAATTAGAACAATAAATAAGTATAGAAACAATTTTTTTTGTTCCTGTGAACTCATTTGTATGTTCATGTATTATTATATGTATTCCTGCTGCGAGTGTGTTATCCTTATATAGTTTGCTAAGGCTTTCACATAAATGATTTCTCTGTAACAAGCCTGTTAATGCAGTTGGCAATTATATAGCAGGAGAGGTAACGTAATCCATACATATGCATAGGTATATTGGTATAACACTTCAACTCATCTGCTGCGATATTTTCTACTTGAAGCAACATATGCAACACCACCACCCAGCATCTGTGTAACTGCAAACGCAGAAAATTCTATGTCTAGACAAAATGTCCTACTTGACTCGATTTAGCTAAAAGCTTAGTCTTTTCTTCTTGCTGTTCTGTTGTTAGACTAAAACTGTTGTATATAACTTATCTAGACAATAATGCCCTTCGCTTTGATTTCATACTAAAATACTGCTTTGTTGTACTAGAGGAAGATAAGGGATAACTTATTAGTAAGTATTTTAGTAATATGACTAGAAAAATTAGAGGCAGCAAATCGAACTGCAATTAAGAAAAACATACGTAGATAGTTATATATCATACAGCCATATTTGACCTGAAGACATATTTGCGTAAGTGAGCTTGTTCTAGAAAATTAATTCTGACGAGTGGAATATTTTGGAAAATTGCTGGATGAGGAAATTATGCCACGTATGTTTTATAATCTAGAAATCAGTGACATTTGAAACATTTTATATCATATATATGTGTCATTTTTAAGTTTCAAAGTCTGAGCAGCTCAGGTAGTTTGATTATACTGATTTTTTAAAGAAACGGTGACCGACAAGAATCGGATGAAGGTGAATGTCGGGAAAAGTTCAATAGCAAATGAGATTTGTATCAAAGTTTCTTCACTCTCGACACTCATATTCCTTTGTCGGCAGCTCAGAGTTAACAAATAAAATAGGAATAATGTCATGTTGATCTCGTATTAAATTGCATATCCTCAATTTATGCAGATCTGTATCACCACCATCGCAGTTTTATATTATTATCGTTTCATATCCCTGTTGATCCACAAACCTTTCGTTTTTGGCACTCGTTGGCAATACTGCAGTGCACTTGGCATTAGATTAGCATATTATTATATATATTTGTAATAAATTTGGGGTCAAAATGTTTGCAAACAAATTGTCTCCGCTTTATTGCAAGATATATTTTCTTTTCTGTGTAAATACAGTATATCATTTTATAAGATCAACATCACACTCTTTGTCTTGAATCTCCCGAAATATTCACATTTCCTCATCCATATGCCATTATAGGTATATAAATAGATGCTGACGNATTTCCTCATCCATATGCCATTATAGGTATATAAATAGATGCTGACGCACTTCCTCAATTTTTTTTACTGAAGCAGGTGATGAAATGAAAATCATATTTTTGTAGCCAGCCACCAACAGTCACTCAAGAGAAACATTCTATGTCAAAGTTAACTTCTGTCTGATGACCTAAGAAAGCATATTGCCACACAACATTAGAAAGGATCATCAGTATCCGTTATATATACATATGCGTAAGTAGTAGTTAGAGCAATTTGAACACTGTGTGCTATGAAGTGTATTTCGGGTGACGTGTGATTTCTATTCTGACATCAAACTAATTTTTTCAAGCTTTTCAGTTAGAATTAGTCACAGCGTTTCAGACAACTAAAAAAAGTCTTATAAACTCATGCTTTTCTTCTGTTGTGTATTATATTATTATTATTATTATCTGATATTACTTAACTTGTGTGTTGTCGGTCGCCTAAAAAAAGTTTTTGTGACTTAACAGCTTTTTATAATTTACAAAGATAAGAATGCTTCCAATTACTAATGTAGAGATGTATATGCATTACTAATCCATATTATGGAGTTATTGTAAAGAGCCGTCATGGAAGGGCATGCATGGCTGCCGGGTTCTGTTATCCTTTATATTATTGTCTATTATACTGATTTTGCAGGATTTATTGCACTTGAAAAGGCGTCGTAAGGTATGCTGAATGGCATGGAATCATCATCACCCAGCAAAAAACAGACTTTTTTCTTTTCCCTCTCATCTCCTTTCTTTTAATCCAAAAAGTTCCACACTGTGCTTCGCTGATGTGAAAAGTGTGCAACAAAAATTGTTAGGTCATTTCCTGCAGTTTTGTAGTTCATAGTTTAGAGTAGTGCGAAGGCGGAAGGCTTCAAGTAATAATCAACAATCGCTTTTATTTTTAAGCCATCTTCTTTCTCAATGATGTCATTCAAGTCAGTTTTGGTGACGCCTGTAATATTACACACAAACATTTTTTCTGTCATTTTACTACAAGAATGTACATTAGGCATTGTTAATTGTGAAGGGGTAACTAGTTTAACAGTTTAAAATGGCTTTATGTACCTCATTACGCATGTACATATAAGCATAATCAGAGAGAAAAAGACAAAAAGCATGCTTTACCATTTGTCTATTCTTCAACCATGAAATTGCAATTTAATTCTTGAAATTCCACGACTATTAGGTAAGTAAGTGTCCTCCTCGTCAACGTCATCACTTTTGCTTTGTGAAATAATTTATGTATTCACGATACCATTGGCACCAGCGTAATCCAACAAAAAAACCACCCATTACTACATAAATAAATATAAGCAAGCATACAAAGGTTACTCATCTATACAATAAAATTCTTTATCTTTTCAAAAGGATGCCTTTCGATTTGACTTCCATTTTCATTTAGGCGCATATTAAGGCTTATTACATATACATCAAAATACATATTAAGCATTTATAATAGGCTTATCTGTGATTTGGACTATTACTGTGATTAGTAAACGGTGGAAATCCTTAGATGCAAATTACAATGTTTAAGGCATTTTTATATACATATTCCACAGTGTCCCAAACTATTTTTATTGTATCATATAATAATGCAAAATAATTTAGGCTTAAATGTGAATTATCAATACTTAGCCAATTAGTAAACATAAAATTGATAGTGTAAGTAAGTTCTTAAAATGAGTAAATCCTTAAAGTTTTCTTACTTATCTTCGGCGTATGGTAAAATATCAAATGTGTACAGATGATGAGGGTTTTTAGGAACCCTTAAAATCTCTACTATTGCATTTGCATGAATACTTATGTGCATTGCATATATCATGTAGTACCAAAGTACCAATGCATAAAAATCCAACTAGTACATATATCTGTTATGTTGGTTTGTTTGTTAACCGTGATAGTGAAGTTGTTCTTGGGGCTGCATACCACCCTTCCACCCACTCCCATTCATAAACTCTTACAAACTCACTCATACATCAAGCAATACCAGACCAGAAGTAACAGAGAACCAGATACGGCGGTGGTAGTGGGAGATGTTCGCTCGGTTGTCGTTTACTGAGCTTGCATGCATTTTTACCATTTAGTATGATATTTTATACATCCGTATCATCAAACAGGAAAGCAATATATAGCATAGCGGATATCACATGTATGTGTGCAACAGGCAGTATCATAATAAACCTATGCATACATACAAAAAGGGAAGAGTAAAAAACTTGAACAAAAAAATTATTTTCGGTACTTGAGTCTCGTGATTCTTCTTTTCTTTACTTGCAACTTCTTCCATCCCCACATCTTTTCAAAGCTCTCTCATCCTCATCCTACTCCTTTTCGTTGTTGTGTACCTTTACCATATATATATTATTGCATGTACGTGGTCGTATTATATTATTGCACTGTGCATTGTAGAAAAGTTGTGTGTAGTAGTTTTGTAGTAATAGTAGTAGTAGAGTAGTAGTAATAGTAAAGTTGTGCCATTGCCCACCACCAGGATAGTAGTAAAGTAAGTAGTAAAATGGTATATCAACTTATGCATACCTCTATATGCACATAACAAGACATACAAGATTCAATGCAACTTTTTTTTCCACGTATGACATATGTACGTAGGTTGATTTTCTGGTAGGGAAAATCTTGTAGGGATGTTTGGAATATAAAATAGGGTTTGTCCATCCATCTATCCATTCGAATGGGTGATTTTTTTGGAAATGAAAAGCATCTTGTGATAGTAATATTAACATAATCTAAATGGAATATACATATACTGTTGCACACACATTTAGTCATATTCACTTTTCCTCTTTGACAAGAAATATATATATACATATAACATTCTGAAAGATGTGGGCTGGTTATAATTTGGTAGCTTTGTTTGTACGAGTGAACATGTCATGTAGAACACAACGTGTAGGCAACACACATTTTATGATTGTAAGGATGGAAGTTGTGTACAATAGGATATATCATTATTGTTTGAATGGCTTTCCTTCTTACTTTACAGACTGTCTCTCTCTCTCCCTCATTCCTAATGGCTTATGTATGTGTGTGTGTGTGTCTTGCTTTTGGCTTAGCAGAAGAGCACAGTTAGTTAGATTAGATTGGCCATACATATTATACTTCTGCTCACTCACTCACTCACTTTCAAAGGCAAGTCATCATCATCATGTGGGCTAAAAAAGTAGTTAGGAGCTGCAAAAAGAGAGGAGTGGAGTTGGAGAGGAAGAATATAAGGGAAATACGCCATCGCCTTTAGTATCACATCGCATCATCACCTCTACTTACTAACAGTATAATATAGAAATTAGTTTAAACAGCATAGCATTTTTCTTTTATATCATTTACTAAACTACTGTGCAGTAATCTTCATCTTTATCAAACATATACACTATATATGCACTAAAATCTTGAGTTTATATTGAGACTAACTGGAAAAGCCAGAAAAATATAAACTTTTACCAACAGCATCATCGTGCCGGCAAACAAACTGCAATCTACAATGTATAATGTAGTGCTGCCGTGAAATAATTGATTGATGGTGAATTATTGAATTATGGATAACCTCTGTGTATGTGGCGTAACTATTCTCTTTTGTGTGGTTAAGTCCATATGGTATACACATAATCATACAAACACCATCCGGATTTTTACCTGTTGCGTTGTGTCCGTGCCCTAAAAAGATGTGTACATATCACTGGAGAATTTATTGGTAAAAGCCACAGTCTTTATTTGGTCTACTGTATTTCTTCCTATGCTAAGTTTTATGATGTCTGTGTAAATCCAAATCCAACATGTCAGTATGCATGATGTCGGTATGTATTTGTGTGTCAACATATAAAAGTTGTCTTTCTCTTTTTGTGTCTTATGTAGGCGGTTCCTGGAAGAAGTAGATAGCCAAACCCAACAACACACCATCATGCCTGGCCTGAATGAGTCAAAGTCAAATCATGCAGTAAAGAAAAAATATTGGAAGAAGCATAGATGTATTTACATATATATGAAGAAGTCTCCAAAATCCCGTTCTGTTCCATTTGATGGAACACGCAAGCTGAAGAAAATTCAGTATAGCATGAAATAACCCCAGAGAAGAAGGAATATAATGGTCGGAGAGTCTTTGTATAATTCAAATGTACAACATTCGACAGCTTTACAACTTTGAAGCATTTGAAGTCGACGAGACGATAGGGTGACTTCATCATCAGTATCTTCCGCACTGTTCAAGTCCATACAGGAAAAACAGCAAACTGCATCCGCCGATGGATGGATGGTGATTGGCATGCACGCCTTCACACACAATGAGTGTTAGAAGCTGCTACATACTACTTACTTGGCGTTCTCATAATATTTTTGTACTCTACCGCATCATGAAGATATGGACGGACAAATGGTGTGTATTGGAATCATTGTTAAAAAGGTATGTTCTGTCAGAGACGATGCTGACTTTATAACGCACATTTTATACGTTAACACGGTTTCCTTTCTCAAAGTCTCAAACTAGTTTTATCACCCTTTAAACATCAGCACTAAGCGGAAGTTCTATACTCAGAGAGCTTCTTGTGAGTAGGATAATTTTTTATCAAGACAGATAGGAACACATGATAAACTAGAAAAGATAGTTAAAACTATGGAATTAGAATACATTATATTCTTTTAAGAGGAAAAAGAAGGCACACGGATAAGGAATGAAAAGATAAGAACTGAAACAACATCAGGGAAACAGAATATTTTGCATGTTTTGTATTATTTACTTTTTATTAAAATTTACAATGCTGCTTCTTATAGCATAATTTCATGTATTCTTTTACACGGTTGCCGGTGACTTAAACTAAGGTTTTGAGGAAGCTTCAAGTAGGAGAAAATATGCATGCATATAATTTTATATGCTACAGGGACTGTTGGAGTAAACGGGACATAGCCGGTCGCACAGTATGATCATGATGATGATCGCATGCACCATGCACGCATAGTTATATATTACATGTTCATATTCCTCTTCTCTGCCCCTTCCACTATATTCCCATTTTACTTCATCATTTATATTCACCATATATAAAAATAAATGGTTACCGTATTAAGAGCATATCCTGTATCATTTTACAACACAGAGATTAAGTAGTAGCTTTTTGGTATGCGTTTAGAAATAGTAGGGTAGGATGATACGAGTCTCTCATGAAGCGATAAATAAGTACTCATATAAATGTTGTTTACGAACATGGTGCAAAAATTGATTCATAATTTTTTGAGTGGACTTAAATTCACAGTATTCAATTTTTGGTAATGCATATTAAACTGACCAATTTAAAACCGTACTCGATTAATGCTGTATGCCTTGTTGGAGGAAATGTAATATGTGTTCGCTGAAAATACTAAACTGGATGATGATCGTGTGCAATTAACTCTTTTAGATGAAATGAGTTATGGAATAGAATCAAAACTTGGGGAAAGGGGAACCATTACTTTAAATACATAGACAGTTTTCGAAAGAGAAGGACATTTTTATATGTTGAGTTGTTTGGTGAAGAAGGAAGGAAGGAAAGAAAAATAATAATGATAATATTATTTACTCAGCATCAGTGTATTATATCGGGAGAGGAGTGCAATGCAATGCGCAATGTTTAGATGTGTGTGCTTATCCTTATGGGTATATGTTTATGTACCAGCACCAGTAATGAGGGGGAGGGGCCTCTTTCTCCCTCTCACTTTAAGTTTTGCCTATTTGTATAAAAGTCAGCAAAAGGAGAAGAGAGGAGGAAAAAATGTGAAGTTTTGAAAGAGAGAGAGAGGGGAGCAACAGGCATCCAGACTGACTAAATGGCTTTAGCAACAAAAACATATTGCATTGCGTTATGTTATGGTGATGATGATGATGTGGATTGCATTGGCGAGCGCAGCTCGCAAAGCTCTAGAGGATATTCACCTACGCGTGCAAAGAAGCAAAACCATTCTTTTCCTTTGAAATCCACACACATACATAAAACGAGTCTCCTCTTCTCTTCTTGAATGTACTGTATAGGTATGCAGTGTGGACCTGCTTGTCTGATGATGATGATCATGGCATACATGTAAATATATATAGCTGTGTAAAAATCCTATTGACATTTCCACTTTTACAAACACATTTACGTATATATATTTATGACGCTCTGTAGGAATGTATCTATGAGTAGAATTCACAAAAATGCAATATTTTATGCATTACATTACATGAGCCGCTTTCAAATCACGCTTCCTCAGTGAGAGCGTTAAGTAAATATATATGAGAGCTGGAATTCTTACGTCTGAATTATCCCGTATAGTTTATCTAGCAATATGCTTCAAACAAATGGATAGTAGTTCCAAATGGTTTCCAAGATATATACAAAATAGGAAAAGGTTTGAGTAAATCCTTAAACAGCCTATATACATAAAACGAGTCTCCTCTTCTCTTCTTGAATGTACTGTATAGGTATGCAGTGTGGACCTGCTTGTCTGATGATGATGATCATGGCATACATGTAAAATATATATAGCTGTGTTAAAATCCTATTGACATTCCCACTTTTACAAACACATTTACGTATGTATATTCATGACGCTCTGTAGAAATGTATCTATGAGTAGAATTTACAAAAATGCAATATTTTATGCATTACATGAACCGCTTTCAAATCACGCTTCCTCAGTGAGAGCGTTTAGTAAATATATATGAGAGCTGGAATTCTTACGTCTGAATTATTTCTTATAGTGTATCTAGCAATATGCTTCAAACAAATGGATAGTAGTTCCAAATGGTTTCCAAGATATATACAAAATAGGAAAAGGTTTGAGTAAATCCTTAAACAGCCTAAAAGTTACATGTATCATCATTACCGTTACAAATATTGTTTCTTATGTTAACCTAAAATACTATGTGCAGTGGCTAGAAGAAAATTATTTACATTTAATTTGGTTTACAAAGTTTTTACGTCACAGACAGAATAACGAGTCAGTGTTATTGTTATCATGATTGCATCAAACTAATACATTCTCTCATATTTAACTCACTGATTAACTTAGATGTTTTCCTGAAAGCAATAGTGTGTGACGAGACGAAACTTGCAGAAGAAATACACAATTCTTTATGCATAAAATTTATATAAAGGTAACATATCGTCTTTCCGTTTGAAAAGGTACACATTCAAAAACCTTCAAGGATAGAATGAACTTATTGTATCTGTCTAGTATGTTGAATGGCTTATATATATACACACTTGAAGTTGAAGTGTATCTCTATAAAAAGCGCAGACAGAAAAAAACTACAATATATATACATAACGTACCCTCAAGCCAAATCAGCTTTTTTCAAGTCATTTCTTCTTTTTAGCAATTCTTTCTTTTAACTCGACCTCTGCAGAGGAGCAGCAAAGCCACAGCAACAAACGCGGTTTTTATTACGGCACACACACGGCTACGTCGGCACAGACGTCGGGGCCGTTGTCCTCTAAAAATTCTCTGTTGAGAGAGAGAGAGAAGAGTTATGCATGCCAAGAGCGCTCTCGTCTTGTGTACATTTCCCAATACATTCTTTTGCTGTATATGTATAGATTTCATTCTACGGATTATGATGTGGTTACACATACATACCTCACTGTATACTATTACGTTGGTGTGAGATAGTGTGTAAAATAGATGAAAAAATGGCGATATTTATTTATAAGTATCTCTCTATTGCATGCTTTGTTTTGCCTGCATGTTTTAACCCTTCCGTTTTTACTGATGATGACGCTGCACTGCGTCTACTCTTACTATATTAAATACATATACCCTTTTCATTTCCTACTCATCTTTCGGTAATACTCACAAACTCCTTGTAACGTACCTTGTGTATGTTCTCGGCTTTCCTGGTGCTTATAAGTTCTTCTATCATCCATCCGGCTCGGCTCGCCCCTCTTCTCTCTCTTCCTTTTTCTGCATGCTTAAGTTTCTCTCAGTATTTGCTTGTATAAAAAAAAATCTCATCCCATTCTTAAAATCTGCTCACACACACAAGAATCGTTTAAATGTGCAAGTAGTTTTATTTCACATACATCGTAGACAATTTACACGCACTCCGTTACACGCTATACTGTTTGTGTATTGGCGTGAAGTAGCACAAAACGGTTATTTTTCAGCGAAAAGTCAATGAAACGAAGCTCTTTATTTTTCACAAACAAGTATGCTCTCTAGCAGCTTGCTTTTTTTTGTATTACGCTTTGCTGAATACAATATTTTCTTTTAATAATGTAGACTCAACTTTTAAAATTACCCCTTTTCCG
>JAHZNG010002088.1:0-24057 GCA_027744375.1 Orchesellides sinensis | reverse complement strand
CTTCAAATCCCCCGCCCCCCACAGGCTAAAGTAAGCTGATCTGGTCCATGGTCCCTGAAGCAAAAATAATCAGCATACAATGTTATATCAGAATCCATGATACAAGTTTTTTCCTATATAAAAAGCATTATGACCTTTGACCTCGTATTTCAGGTCCTGTTTGACCTACCGGTCTGAAAATCAATTCCGTAAGAGATTTTGACCTGAGCTATCTGTTTGCCAAGTTGGAAGTGATTAGGTCCAATATAAAAATAATTAGTGTTCACACCCCGACACCTAAACAGACAGACACCCAACTTAAACCATTAACTTCCAAACAACGCTAAAGCTCATGGAAAATAATAATATATTCGACAATTCGGGTAGGTAGCATTTCTTTTCGGGTAGACTAAATTCGGGCTTGTAGTAGTTGCAGCTTGATATGCTGGTATGGTGGTGTGGTGCTGCCGGGTAGTATTTCTGTGTCTGTCTTTTAGCATTGTAAGTAACATGTAGGCAGAGTAGCATAGTAAAGCTTTAGCAGCCAGTACAGATATTCCATACCAACCAACCAACCCCTTCACTTCCAACTTGATTCTGACTCCTGACAGTTCAGCTGGTGAGAAAGGAGCGAGTAGTAAACACATGTAAAAAAAGAAACAACAAAAGTCGGTTTATTGCAGCCGACGTGTGCTCATCTCTTTTTTCACATGGACACAATTAATTGGAGTTCCAACTAAAAATCTGAAACATTAAGGCCAATTAGTGAAATATAGCTCTTTTTCTTTAAAACATAATTTTTCCATTAAATACTTTGATAAGAATTTGTTAGGCAACCGTCTTTGTTGTAATTTTGCACCAGACCAGAAAGGTCCATAAAAATCAGCTGTCGCATCACACCTGTGTTTAGCCCCAAAATACACCAAATCTAAATATTGAAATAAATTCACCCAAAATTTATTAAGTGTTCATCTATAGTTAATTATAAATATATTATGTAGTTATCACACAAGAATTAGACAGTAGTTCACCAACTTTTTAGCAATTAAGTGTCGTATTAAATATAAATAAATTAAAGTTGGCGTTAGACTTTCAAAAATCAACGATGGCTGATGGTAAAAAGTTAATTGAAGCCCTAACTTCAGGCAGTATCAAAGAGTGTGAGGAGGTTTTAGCAGACTTCAATACAAAGGTAGTTATTATAACTTAAAACTTATATATAATTTTTTAATTTAAGAGGAGATTAAATAGGTGTGCTAAGATGTTGTTGGTTGCTATATTCTAATGAGTGTCTTTAATGTTTCATGTGTGGGTTAAGAATGAGAAAGCCCGTATGATAGATTGGATGACGGCAGAGGAGAAGGTCAAGTTGTGGACGGAGATCTTTACCAGACTTGGGGATCCAGATAAGAATGCGGACCTTGTTTGCCCTTTGCTGAATGCCCTGCGCATATTAAGGTAACGTATAGGAGTGTAGTAGTTGAATTAAATGATGGAGTTTATCAATATGATTGATGTTATATCGGTGGATTCATTTTGGTTTTATGTACAGTCGAGAAAAGGAGATCCTGGAAGCGGTGATGACAAAGGACCTTGTCATTTGTGTATTAAATTGCACAAGACTTAAACCAGAGAGCCGAGCAGCAGGGGACTTTAAGGCTGGATCAAAAGGTTGGTAAACTGATACTGATTAGTTTGTAATAATGGTTGTAGTTTTTGAATATTCATGATGATTTGTTAGAATTATGTTGGTAATGTTAGTTTTGTTTGTGTTTTAGAGCGTCTTAATGGATTGAAAGTCATTTTCAACATGGTATTTCAAAGTGAGAAGTTACAATCTTTGTTCGTGTCGAATGGACTGTTGGGCTATCTTGTCAAGCTTGTTGACCCACGTGATGAATCTCCACTAGATGTACAATACTTTTTACTTAAAACATTCTTCATAATTACTGCACTTAGCAAAGGCTCTGGGTAAGTTTTAATTAGACTTTATAATAGTCTTAAGTAATCTAATGATGGTACTAGACTGTGGAATACATTAGGTGATTATACGTGTTTTTTTAGGGCAATCGTCCGTAATGATCTCAATGGAATAGAAGTGCTTTTAAAGTACATTGACGTGATGGGGGAGTCAGTCACTCCGTATGACAGTATTACTGCAGATGTCATCTGCGAGGCTTTGAAAGTTTTGTACAATATCATCCATGATATCTTCCCAAACAAAACCGATTTGAGGGCGGATATGTTTGATTCTAAAACCTTTACCTTGCTATGCCAAATGTGTAAATTGGTGCGGCGTAACCTTTTACACGACACGGTCACTTCTGAGAAGAAGGTTGAAATAGATTGGTGAGTGGACAATTGTAAGTAGAGAGTTTGAGTGGTGACACACATCAGTAGGATATGTAAGAGAATACAATTTTGTTTTGTTGCTACAGTCATTCAATCCATTTGCTAACTGCTGTTCCTGAGGAGTGCTATGATGAACTTTTTATGGACGTTTCTGAGGATCCAGACAGGAAGGAGCCTATCATCTTTGAGAACAAAATATTAGACGCAATAGAAACTATTGTGAATCTCTTAAGCGTGAAGTTAGATTCTGTTGATGTAAGTTGTTTTGTTTGTATTTGAAAACCAGAGTGTATGGTATACGTACGATAGAAGAGTGATATACATATATACAATATTGCTGACCTGAGTGATTTTTAATATTTATTTCAGCGTGCCCCTGCAGAGCCAATTTTATTAGTTCTTTTTAAAATGGCATCCAAGAATAGAATCATTCGGAAGTACCTGAAACACCGAATACTTCCTCCATTGACCCGACAAGATGTTATGGAAAGGCCAGAAACTGGAACTTCAATCAGGAATAAGCTGTGTTCATTAATACACACTCCAACAGGATATGCCACTGATGTCACTGCTAATCTCCTTTTTGTATTGTGCAAAGAAAACGGTCAGTGTTATTTAATTTTAATCAACTTTTACGCCCGCGCGTTAATTTGAACTTCTTGTAATTAATGTTTAAATTATGATAATGATTTATAGTTCGCAAATTGGTAAAGTATACTGGCTACGGTAATGCAGCTGGGCTGCTTGCCAACAGGGGTTTGATGCTAGGAGGCAAAGGGGATGGAATGTATTCGGATGATTCTGAAGACTCAGACACAGAAGAGTACAGCGGCATTAAAGATCAGTAAGCCCAAAAACATATTTCGGTTGCAATGATTTGGTATCGTTATTATATTCTATCAAATACATAATTTTTTTTTCAGGATCAATAGTGTTGAAGGTTGGATAAAACCTGAGGCACCACCGTTGGAGATGACAGAGGAACAAAAAGAAGTCGAAGCTATGAAGCTTGTTGAAACAATCAGTAAGATGACGATTTGTAAAGCTATTCAGCCATGTCGAATTGGGGCGGATGGGAAGCCACAGCCGATAGAACACGTTATTGAGCTTCAGGAAGCGTTAGAGAACCCTATTAAGCAAATGTCGCGAGCTGCAGGATCAGATAGTGATTCTGACTCTGATAAATGATTTTGTACCATTGAAGCTGTCAGCTATTGTTGCTAGTTAAAATTATATGTGAAGTTGGAGATGGAGTCATTATTTCCGGTTATAAATCGTAATCATTTTATACGACAAATAAAAATGTTCTTACCTCACCTGTTTAAAAAAATATACTTGTAGAAAACCAGTACAATCATTTCACAAAACAAGTCAGATATTTAAATATTTATTTTACATTTTACTAACAACAACTGCAGTATTGTAAACATCTCACGAATTTACAATTACATTTACCATCTCTCTTAAATTTGCGCATGACATCTACACACACGGTTATGTTAATGACAATTTACATACTTTTTAAAATGGATAGAACTGTATTGCTATTGATAAGGACCTGGAGTTACGACTTTAGGAGGAGCTGGTGGTGCAAATTCTCCCAACTCTTCATCGTAATAGGCTGCTGCACGCCACGGTCTAAGTTCCCAATGCATACGGCTTTCCATATCAGTTAACGTTACACCAAGATCTTCCAACGTTGGGTTACCAGTTGGCGTGTCAGTGATGTGTTCCTACATAAACAAATCAACCCATTATACCATCATCAAACGAAATCTAAAAATACTATAAAAATACAGCAAGCTTCATTAATACCCTTTCGACTTTATCCCATCCTAAATATCCTACAGGCCAACTTGGACAAAACTTTTCAGTTGCAGAAATTCTAAGTTGGAACATGGGACTCCAGCGTAAGTCTGTTCGGCGATAGCCCCAATCCTCATCACGTCGCATCACTCGGAAGAACCAGTCAACAAGTTCTGAAAGCTGATAACGTTTTGGGCTACAAAAAATGAAAAGTTCATTTTACGTACACAATAATTATTTTAGAATTGAGTATGGAGTGTCAAAAACCATTTACTCACCCAATAAGGTCATAAGTTTTACCAGCTGTGTCAGGATCCTTGATGGCATTCATTACACCCTGAGCTACGTCCGACACATAAACTGGTTGTTTAATGGTTTTTTCTCCTCTGTGCCAAAGAGGGACCCACTGAAAGAATCGTCGCCAGAAATGCGAATAGTATCTAAGGAACCTGTCTTCCTGACCCCAAATGTCAGATGGTCTGAAGATAGTTGCGTCAGGAAACTCGTCCCTAACTGCAAGTTCTCCCTCATACTTCGTTCTTAAGAACTTTGATCCATCCCGAGTAATGCCTAAGCCCTGTTTGAATATATCATTTTATCACTACAAGATTCTACACACAACGAATACTAGAGACAACATTTATTGATCTCATCTACATATACCTGAGGATTTTCACAGTTCAGGCTGGAGAAATGAATCAATCGTTTGACACCACATTCTCTAGCAACCCTTGCAATCGTTCTAGCCCCAGTTACGTGAACATCCTTAAAATTGAAATTCATCGTTTCCCAATCCCGTCCAACAAGGTTTATAACAACATTAGAATATTTCATGGCCTAAAAATAAAAGAAAGCTCAAATAAGCCATCAATCTCCAAAATCACATTATGATAATTCCTAAAAACTAAATAATTATATAAATATAAATACCACCCACGTACCTTTCTAATTGACTCTTCATCTCGGAGGTAATACGGGAAAAACAAAACTTGTCCCAAATCCCCAACAAGCTTAAGCCTTAAAACATCATAATGATCACCACGATACGGGATGATAACCTACAAAATAATTAACACCCATTATTTTACAACTCACCCCAACAAATTATTTCCAGCACTTTAATTTATAAATCCAACCTACCTGCGTTCCAGTCTTTCCCAGTTTGTTACACACATACTTGCCAACAAAACCACTGGCACCAAAAACAGTGGCCACAACCCCGTTAAACGATGACCTACCCCCAGTACCTTTTTTCATGCTGTACAGCTTTGGCTCATAAATCCCCGGCTCTGACTGCTGATATTTTGTGGCGTCCGTTGACAACTTGGCAGACGCCACACATGGCCGAGCGACCATCACCAAACCTTGGCATCCTATTTTAATAAAATCATATGTTTTAACTCACCGGCAACATCACCAGTTCACAAGATATTCTTACTCTTCTTATATTTAAATTTAACTTTAAAATAAACTTACGTGGCGATTTGCGGATGATTTCTGACAACGCTGCGGCCATTTTTAATCAGTAATTAAATAACTCTCCTGGCTCTCCACCATGTACCGACTCCCGATTTTTCACCAATGGTGTAGTCGCCAAAGATGTAAACAGATGAGCTACAAACATAAACTATAGCAGTTCTTCAAAGCAGCGACCGATTCATTCCATCTGCATCTCAGCTGACGAGCAAGTCAGGCAAACATGAAAGCTCGCGAAGAAGATAGATGGAGCGCTTTTGCATTTGTTTGTATGCAAAAAGCACTTGGACTATTGGAAGTGCATTTGCGTAAATGCATTTGCCTCGTCTGCATGCTTTTACAAGCGTCTTTTCAGTTATCATGATTATCTCTAACTTAATGTAACATTAGATTGTTTCATTGAAAATAGTTTAAATTCGATTGTTCCATGCAAAGTCTGTCCCTAAGTTGTTTTGCATTGCTTATGAAAATTCATGGAAATATTATTGGTCGTGGGGTATAGGTTGGGGCCAATATCTATGATTTCTTTGTGTGTGGGAGATTCTTTGCAAAAATGCATGGGCCAACGCACAATATAAGCTTTTCTTTTACTACGCATACATAATATATCATTCATTAAATTAAATGATTTGGCTCTTCATTCACTCTTGAACGGACAATGAAACACAACGATGCGAGTCATCATTAGCGATATGTTAAAAAATGAATATAGGTAATCATAATCATACTAGTACTAAAAATAGCAGTATGATGATGGGTGTTACAGAGAGCCAGGGTTCGACATGGGGCGGGACTTTGCTAAATTTTATGTCCCAAGTCCCCAATGTGTCCGAGGCAAATGAAGCATCTTGGGCGTTAGAAACACAAGAGGGTAAATGGAAAGGGGCATGGGACATGCTCCGACCAATGTCCCAAATGCGTCCAATGCGTCTGGGGCAAATGTGGCGGACGGTCGAACCCTGCAGAGAGCTTAACTGAGTGATACCAAAAATAGTACATTTTAAGCTGTGATTTCTTGTATTTTTTGTAGTCTGAATTATATTTTATCTCATATAAAGTTTAATGAGGGTATGATATTTACTTTATGCGCGTTGGCAGTAGGCATGCATATGCGTGTAGCATGAATAAAAGAAATCATAATAATCAAAACTGAAGCATTCTTGAGTGGTCAGTGACCATTACACTCTGCGAGCATTTTAGTACTTATGGGCTTCAATCTCACTTTATCATTCGCTACATCAGAGATTTACCAAAAACTTAAAATATTTGTTGGAAACTGCATTCTTTCGCGTTGTTTACGTTGCGTTGTGAGAACCATGTACATTTTTTTCTTTCCGTTAATGTTCTTATTTTGACATCTGGCATTTTAAGGCAGAAATACTTTATTTTACTCATCACATACATGCTTAATGCTTGTGCAACACAGCTGCATCCATCATGTGCCAGTCGTACTTTTGGGAGCTTGCGAAAAATCCCTTTTTAATTTTGCTGACCACAATAAAAACTGGAGTGCCAAATGCCAAATGCCAAATACTTTTTGCGATATCAGGAAGCAAGTCATGAGCATGCTGCTCATTAAAGTTATTATTGCCATTACAATCTACAAATGCACATACATATATTTTGTCTACAGAGAATAAAACGCTAATGACACAAACATATTAACCATTACGAATTTATTAAAGAACGAACGTTCACTACTTAAATGAAGTTTTACTCTCCTTTCCATACTTCTTCTCTTGTCATTGGACGTTTCTATACATAGCAAATACGCCAGAAAACTGCAAGTATTGCATTTTTGGCCATATATCACCAAATGGCAAAGAACGTTTCTATATAAACACATTAAAAAACCTATGCATATGAATTTGTAGGTTTGCATGAGTTTACGTCAAGCGACTATATGTTTCATCAGTACTTTTAATAGAAGAACGTCCACTTGTAAACTATGTACATAATTCTTTTTTATACTAATGTATGCGAAATTGCGAATGTCCATTTTGATATCATATTCCTTATAATATTACTAGAAAAAGGGTTATGTTACACTTGAGCATTTACGGTACAGTATGTTACATATTATACGGATGAGATTTCATTCATTCATTCATAGTTATTTAGTCTGGGTATTCAAACATTCTTGATGCAAACTACTGCAAACATTAAAATCTTACTGCTTCCGTTATACCCATAAATAAACTATCTTACAGGCAGAAGTCAGTCAGCAAACTGTGTTGTTTGTAATCATCCATGTAAAACACTTTACTTCTTGTAGCAGTAGCATCGTAAAATATGCCGTTTTTGATATTCTTGCTAAGAAACAGAGATATATGTACATATTTTGTATATGGTATGAATATGACAACCAGATAAAGATATGCATCGTATATACTTTGTTACACTAAAAAACTTCACATTATGCACACAATCTCTCATACCATAATACCTCTTATACCTTATACCCAACAACATCCTTTCCTGCAAACTATTTTCCTTTGGTATGCTATATGATATTACAATGATGATATTGACTTTTACCATACACTCGCGTTATTTTCACATCTCACATGTAGACAAATACTTTACTACATGCATAGATACATAAGCCAATTCAGTAAAAAACTCATGTTCTTTCCTTCTTCACGAATTAGACTTTTAGAGAAACCTTTTTTATATATATAACATAAAAGACACTTTTTGCTTAGTGTCTAACAAAACAACGTACTTGTCAGTATTATTTCGTATGATAATGATGATACTATTAATTAAAACAGCACAGTAAAATTATATACTCCAATAAACGCTATTTATGTAATCTACCTACTTAAGATCAACATCAACATACAAACGATTGTCAGCATTGTTGTTTGTTGTCAGGTTTGTCAGCAATGTAATAAAAAATATATACAACAATTACCTACATTCTTACTATAAAGCAATTTAAACAGTGTATAGTGCATGTGTGTACTCTAAACAATAAAATGCGAAAAAAATATTTTACACAATAGACCTACTCCTCCTGCCTTACTACCAATAATCAGAGATAATCTTATGCAGATTCTTTAAATACATTTCCGTTTTATTCTGCAAAAAAGGGTTCTAATGGAGGTTTGTCAAATCAGCTAATGCGAAAATAATCCTCAACTTGTTTCATGCATAGAAGGTAAGTGGAATGTGTGTATTTGTGTAACACTTTTTGCATAATGTAATATATGTGACTGTTGCTATTATTTTTATTTTTTTTTCGTTCTACTGAGCAAACTCGTCTTTTTTATAAGAACACAGAGAGAAAATAAAACGCGAGTATCACGTCTTCGTCGTCATCATATCCGTTCTTTAGACTGTTGTAGACCTTGATAGTACATGTAAAAACAATATGTCTAAAAAAGGGTGAATAGCGAAAAACAGAAATCGTTTATTTTGCGAGTGAAATAAATGTGTGTGTACTCCATTCCTTACATTCCAAAAGGGCAATGTGCTTTCTGTCAATAGGGCCAGGCCAAGTGCTAAAACTCTTGTTTCCCAGTGACACTTTTAATGGAGAAAGCAATTTGTACGGAAACTTTCACAAGGGTGGATAAATTGGTTGGAGAGTGAAAGCAATTAGGTTTGCCTCTGTTTAAATGAAGTGTCATTTAGTTCTGAATGTCATCCACACATATTTTGCATCTTCTTATTGAATTTTTCATTTTACACTATGTACCTACAAATTTATGCAAGGGAACGATTTTGACAGAATAGTCGTAATACACTTAGCATGAGAACTTTTACTGGATATGCGGGACATGTACGTGTCCATAGCCCATAGTAATAGGTAGATTAAGTGCGTTTAGCACACTTACACTTATGCTGGGTCAATAATAGTACACTTTTACTTGTTAATGTGTTCCTAAACATGCTGCCAATGCCAATAAATTTAATTGGAAAGTTAATACCTCTAATGTGGCAATCATCAATGTGAAATGTTTCAGAAAAAGTTTACTGTTAGTTTAACAAATATAATATGAAGTTGACTCCATGCAACAGTCATGTATTTTGTATGCATTGGTAATAATATAATTATTGCGTACTTTCTGTAGAGCCGGTCAAGTTTCTTTCGAGCCATGGGGGATAGTAGCTCGGCTCGAAATACAACGAATGCGGATGATCCTCAGTTTGAAGCGGACTTGGAATTGGCAAAGCGTTTAAGTTTGGAAACGTTCGAAAGTGAGAAAAAACGAAGAAATGTTAATGAAGCCGTACATATTCCATTTCAGTCACAACAAAATGCTGGTAATATATATGATCAACTTTACTGGGGTGATAATCTAACATAACATAAAAGTTCACATTTTTCATGTTAACTTTTACAATCGTTGTCATTGTAGCCAAATGGTCCCGCGCAAACTCATGTGCGTCACCTCAAGTAGAAAAATCAAAGAGTGACGGGCAGAATGCAAATGTGTCCGGCTTTGAAGGAGCCTTTATTCCTCCTCCACCTGGATCCTCCATTAAAAGACATCGGAGCCTTCCCTACAGAGTCCGGGGTAATTCCCAGTCTCAAGACTCTCCAGGATCATCGGATGTAACAAGTCCGCAAGGAGATAGCGTAACATCGCCAAGCAATGGTAGAGCTGATGAGCAGCCTCCTACCATGGCAAAGTTGATGGTCACTGATGATCTCATCTCACTAGCTAGTCCTCAGGCCACTCCCAAGTTCACTAAACGTGATGCATTAAGCAACAACTGTGATTCCCTGTTCGCTTCCTTTGATAGTAATAGTGACACTACTCCTAAATCTTCCGTTACGTCGCCAACCTCAGGAGTACATCAGAATATAATTGCATTCCCACTTCATTCTGTTGTGAAATCCACAAAACAGTCAAACCAAATGTATCCTTCCATTCCAAACACACTTCAACTTAATCCTCCGCCACCTCCAATTGGTTTCAACATGAGTCCTAACGGCTTTACGCCACCAACCCCAGCACTTCCAACAAATTCCAATTTCAACTCTAATAATAAGGTCCCGTTTAGCACAGAGAGAAACTCAATGACTCCAACAACATGGAATAATATGCCTCAAGTACAGCCAACTAGACCACCACGGGCAAATGACATTATTAATAGCAACAATATCCAATCTATAAGCAATAGAGGAGGTACTAATGCCCTCAAAGCCTTTCCCATGGGGGATGACTTAATTGACTTGGGCCAATTTGATTCCAAACAAATCTTGGAATTTTTTGACCCCTTGTTATCACCTGAAACCAATGAGTCAGTATCCAGTCAAAATATTGTAACGGCTGGAAATAGGGAAGTTAGTACTCCCGCAAGCGCGTCTGGTCATCCTCACCCCCCAGAAAGATCCTCCTTGCCAGTTTTGCCAAGCGAAAGGCGAAGCTCGGAAAGTAAGATGGAGACAGCCCCTCAACGACATTCCTTATATCCGAACCTTAGTGAGTTGGGGGCAGGCTCTACATTGAGTGTGCCTAGTAGCAGTGTAAGAAGTGAGAGTCCGTACAGTGACCTCCAGAAGGAGTTGTTGGAGTGTAGTGAGTCAAGCATTTATGACGCGTACAATCCGCTTGAGTATCTTCAAGAGTATCTTGCCGTGTCGTGTTCTTCAGCAAGTAGCACAGTGGCTTCGGAATTCTACTATGCAACCACTCCAACTGAGAGTGAACCTTCGCAAAAGACAGGAAGTTCTAATAGAAATGGAGATCGTAGAGCCATTGGGTTTTCACACTATTACCCCGACTCAGTTGCTTCCATTGACCATGTTCCTCCTGCCTTGCCTCCAAGAAATAACGAGCAAGGAAGTGGGAAGCCGCGTGAGAAAGAACCTGAGGTACAAAGAAGAGTAAGAAACGCTACAATTGATAAGGTACATAACCAATTTAACTACCATAATATTTACTAATATTGGTACATTAACCGAGTATGTATGAACGAAATACATGCTTTTATTTTTCGTAGGGAAAGCGAGTCAGTACAAAACTATATGAAAACCTTGAAAGTGTCAAGCAGCATGCACCGTTTGACAGCGAAATCCAAGCGTTTTATGAAATGCTCCGAGAAATTAGACGTAAGAATTCTTTCCAATTCTTCCGAATTCCAAATTATAAATGTATGAATGCAATGACAGTAAAATGCACTGTTTGCTTGTTAAAACAGTATCGTGTAGACATGTGGACTCTACAACAAACAGAGGCTACATCTACTCTCCAGTTTTCCCTACAAACACCCTTAAGGAAGGCTTCAGCATTAAATTAAAAGTTTGGAATGAATCGTTTACTAAGGACCCCATTGTGTTTGTTTGCGATGGTAAGTTGCAAACAAACAGCTTCTTAACTAAATGCACATTATTTACAAAATTAAAAATACGTTTGTGGAGTTGCTTCATCAAATGCATGCCGTTTTTGTTTCAGTATCCGCTTCAGTGGAGCATGTTCTTGAGCAAAGCTTGGTTGACTTGGGAATCCAAGGCTCAGGAAGAGATTTTATTTTGAGAGTTTACGGACTTAACGAATATTTCTGTCCAGGAGTACCTGTTTCTGACTTTAGATATGTACAGGAGTGCATTAAGTTAGATCAAGATGTGAAGTTGGTATTAATGCAACGTAAATCGCTAGAACGAAAAACATGGGCACGATCGGTATGCCTTATGAAATATATTAACTGTTATTTAAAAAATTTTTAAACTATTTAATTTTATAAAATTGTTAATCTTATTATATGAATAGCCACGGGACGACGCCCGTTGTTTGGAAATGGATATCGATCAAGTCCTACCAGGCCAGCCACCAAAATCAATCACTTACTCGGACATTTCTCGATTTCTTGAAGTGATTGATCGTGAAGCAGAGAAAATTCGAGACAAGCTAAGTATGAGGTGGAGTAGTCATGGTAGCAGTAGCATTAATGGTGGTCTTAAGGATTCCAGTACTACTTCACTCGCACTAAACACAGCTCCTCTGATACAACCCGTTAAAGGTGTATGCGTCCTTCTAGGAGATATTCAAACAGTAGATGTAAAGAACAGTCTAGATTTATTCACCAAAGCCTGTGATGAGTGGAATTCAAAGCTTAAAGTGTCTTCCCCAATCGACCCCTCCCCAGAGCCAAGAAGAAGACTGAGAGTTTGTTCGGATGTGAGTAGCCGCTACTCTGTAGTGGACTTTGACACATCCTCCTCCAATAGAGAAAGTAATGCAAGTTGCTTTGAAGACGCCAGCAGAGATTTTGTTTTAAGTGCGTTAGAGCAGGTGGAGGAGTCTGTTCGAATTCTTGTTGAAATGTATTCTAAGTCATTCCCTGTTAGCTTCCGAATGCGGAGGGATCTCAAGTCTGCCAACCTCAGGAGAAGTAAAGGTACGGAAAAACGATATACCATTTCGTATAAAAACATCAGTGCTTGTAGATAGTTTTAGTTATTTTGGTTTTTTAAGCAATGCTTTTCTTAATTTTTATGCAAAAATAGGAAGTAGGTCTACTGCCGATTTAGCAGATACATTCCTTCTTCGAATTGGAGCTGTCCATAGACTAAGTCCGGATTGGCTATCTACTTACATTGACTACTTCCTCGTTGTCGAGGTGTACCACGGGAGCATTCCCTTAGTGAAAACTAATACTGGCTTCATCACTCCATCCAAAAATGACAATAATCTATTCTTTACATCCCTTATATATGACTCTTGGGTTAATTTTGAACACTTGCCTTTGTGTATTCTGCCTCGGGAGTGTCGCCTTGTGTTCACCTTGTGCGGCAGGAAACCCCAAGATGAGAAGAATGAGGCCTTAGATATTATAGAGCTTGGGTGGGCAAGTATACAGTGCTTCAATTTCAAGGGGTAATGCATGCCATTTAAACATTAAGTTAAAATATAAACGTTTAATATCCGATTTCCTATAAAAGACGTAACGTAATTCTATTAACCTGCTTTAACCACTTAGAACACTGGTACAAGGAAACTACATCCTCCCGTTCTGGCCACAAGGTCTAATTCAAAAGCGATTAGGGCCTTCACCGAACCCAATGACGGCATCAGACAGCAATGCTACTTTAATATGTAATGATGCGGGTTTACTAAACCTATGTTTTCTTATTCAAACAATTATGGTGAACGCTTTTGATTTTAAATTTAACAGCAATAGAGTTCACTGACTGTGAAGAAGACATTTGTTTCCCAGAGATTCCTTCAGCTGTCCCATTCTTTCGGGATTTTGCTTCTTTGGATGACAATACGCAACTCATGTTAAAACTTTTAAGAGAGATAGAACGCCATTTGTTCTCACGTCCGACATGGTTTATGTTATCAATGATGGAGAAAAGTCTTCACATAAATTTCATAGATTTGTTGAGCTGTGTTGTCAAGCATTTCGAATTGTGAGACATAATGGAAATGTTCTGGTTAACTTGTTTGCTCTAATGGCAACTGCCGGAATACCTGGTGTTGACCTCAAATCCGTCACGTATATCCAAACTGCTTTGTTGCCCGACTGTTCCAATGCTGAAGCTGCAGCTCGATTCACTCGCTTTATTGAAGACTCCCTGAGGTATAAATATCTTTATATTTACAAAGGAACGTTATATGCATACTTTACATTAATCAATGACCAACTAAAAAAACTAACTTATCTTTGGTTGTTTGTCTTGTCCTTTATACCAGGAATTGGTTCACACCTGTAAACTTCTTCATTCACAGTTTAGGTCAATTTAAATTCTTAAGTGAGGCCCAGGATAATCCGAACACTCTCTCCTTTGTTCAAAAAACATACAGGTATAAGCCTATTAGAGTAAATTTGTAAACTTCTCAGTTGATATGCTCTAAACACATTCATTGCCATTTTGTTTTGTTACTATCTAGCATTGAGGAGGATGGACGCATTATAAGTGCTATAATAAGAGGGTACAAGAAAAAGTATGATCCTGAAAAGTACTACTCGTACATTATTGAAGTGAAGCGGGAGGGTGTTGGTGACACATTCATACTGAACCGATCATACAAGGAGTTTTTGGAACTGTACAGTAAACTCTGCATAAACTTCCCCATGATCGTTAGTAACTTAAAGCATCTAAAAGGTTCTGGATTAGGAAGGTCAAACGTGAAGCAGGTTGCAGAAAAACGAAAAGTTCTGCTCCAAATGTTTCTCGACTCCCTGTTTCAACTGGCTCCTGAAGTTTCTCATTCCACTCTTGTCTACACATTTTTTCATCCTTTGCTTCGAGATGAGGAGCAATACGAAGATGTAGATAGTGCAACTAGTCCGAGCAAAGGTAATGAACAAAATACCTTATAACAACTTAAATACTGGAAACTTCTTCATTTCTTTTTTAAATTAAAAATTTATTTTTCAATTAAGTAGGCATCAAGATGACCCCAGCTAGAATCCATGGCAGGATTAAAATCAGCCTTGAGTATGTTCGAAGCGCTTTACTGGTTCTTATACTTCATGCCGTGGACCTCGCCTGCCCTAACGGTCAGCCTCCATCCCCATACGTTAAAACTTATTTGATTCCTGATGTTTCCCGAATAACTAAACGTAAAACGCGAGTTGTTAAACGAAGTCAGTTCCCCACCTTCATGGAAATGGTAAGTTGTACGAATTTATTGATGCTGTTCCATATTGTCCCATATTATTGAAATCATAAAATCTGCATTTGTATTTAGATTGAGTATCGACTGCCACTGGATATTATACGTCAGAAAACATTACAAGTAACCGTTTGGCATTCAGACTCGTTGCAAGAAAACAACTTCCTTGGCGGAGTTACCATCCCGTTGGCCACCCTAACTGCTGAAAGGGAAACTATAGCAACGTATCCACTTGGAAATATTAACTTTACCAAGTGATGCTTAATAGTTGTTCTACATAGATTTGATCGTTTGTACCGTAATGGATATTATATCAATATATGTGTCGATATGATCAAGTTTCATTTTATTTTTTACAATTCCAATATTCCTTCCACTATTATTTGTCTGGAAAAATCTTATAGCGCTTACTATATAAAATCCCAGCACATTTAAGTATTACTGAAAAAACATTTCCTTTTTATTAAATAGTTTTGTTATTGATTTTAAGAGTAGTCATCGTTGTTTCGATTTTAAAAGTTAAGAAAAGCAATATTTTAGTTTTTATTTTGTTCATCTACAGGTTAGGTTTAGGTTACGAATTTATGATCCTTCGTGGACGTTAATTGTAGTAGATTTTATTAGAATTAGTTAATGTACATGTTAATGTATTTCGGGTATGAATGTATTAGATAGGCAACTTAGAAAAGGACAGACAAAGAAATAGTTACGATGTAGTCATTCATTTTTACGTTGCGCATTTTATAAATGTTACTTGTTACAATTTTAAAGAAAAAAGCTTAAACCAACAAGTATTAAAAACATTTTATGTAAAGGAAAAAAGGCATGTTGCATGTGGCTGTGCCTTGTAAAAAGAAAGTGTTGAAAAAAATAAATTATGTATATGCAAATTTTAGATATTTCACAAGTTTCCAAGCAAACCATTATATGTAGGAGATTGAAATCAAGCGAGAGTATTTATCTTTAAAAATTCACATTGTGAACACGTTACAAAATATATTGTCTATGATTAAGCAATGCCTGGCTGTCGTTGTGTATTACTATGCTGTATTTATAATATATTAAATCCAGTCCATTTTGCCAGTCTGTATGTCACAAAAAATAAAGAATTGCGCTGTTGTCAAACCAAGATTTCCTTTTAATACCCCAAATCCTTTTAACATATTTTTTAAACTGAAATATTCATAAAGGAAACATTTTATCACATCAAAAAATCATGAAACACCTGAAGGCCTCAGTTGAAGGGTTTAGGCTAGGCATGACATAACATGTATGTGAATAGTACATTAGGACTTGGGACTCCAGCCATGTATTTTTGGTCGACCGGTGTCCGTAGCTGGTCGTCTTTGTACTTTGCCCTTGTATGTATTCAATCGAGTCTCCTTTAACGTTGAACGTATGGTTCGTCAACCGAGATTTTTTTCGAAATAAGCACAAACATAATATTATGCTCACAATAATATCAACGAAGTAGTGTTGTTGCATGTAAAATCTATAAAATAAATACCAGCGCGTGCTGATGGCAAGATACTAAGAAATAATGTCACCGTCGTAAAATCATCTTTAATAGTATGATTGCTATATGAGTTTTTGCAAAAGGTTTCTCCTTCCTATCAGTTTCCCCACTCCATCATAATTCGGGGAAAAGCTTTTCCTTTGCGAAACCTATATCATATAAAGTAACGTCATGCCATGATTTGCGTCACTCTTTAGCTTGATCAAATCCACAATATTGACATACCTACGCAATCTCAACACAAAAGTCGTCTATTATAATACTAGTATTCGGTATGAGGTCTAAAGTAGCATTAGCATACATTTTGCACACTATGAAAACATCAGCTAGTATATTCTAGTCTCAAATCATAAAGTCTGAAACTCACAAAATTCAATTGAAGCTGGCGGATTGATAAGCAATTTCGAAAACGAATTCAGTAGCAACAGTATATTTGCATTTATGTATTCTGCCCTGCTTACCCAACTTATACTCGGTAGTCATTCAATATGCATACCTATTCGCTGATTTCTGTGATAATTGAAAATACATTAAAAGAGTCACTCTCTCATCTCTCACCTTACTCAACCCATCATCTCCATCATATTATTCACGTCATCCAATCATTATTCTGCATACATGTATAACCTTTTAAGTTAAGCATTCTATATCTCCATCATGCAAAAAATTCCTTAGGTAGCATAAATAGGTACACAATCCTCTCTCTATTGCCCTCTACTCAACAGTTAGGATTTCTAGTGATTTTCCACTTACAAGGAGTCCTCACCTATAGTAACCCGGTTATTTTTATAAAAACGTCATACGTATCAGTTTTTAACGCAGAATTTATTGAAATCAAGTTTAGCCCCGAATATGGGACGATTGATTGAAAATTCCAACAAGTTATCATAAACCTGGAGTAACTGAAAGCAGGTAAGCAGTGTATTTCTTGTATGGGAGATTGGCATTATCGAAAGAAATAAGCAGTAGCTGCATGTTTGTTCTTAGCTACAATAATAAGATGCGATAAAAAATTGTCATATCAGACCGGTTTCTCCCTAAATAAACATCTAAGAAACAATCAATAGTGTGAAATTAGTTAAAAACAATAATTAATCAAATGCATCTAATCTCATAAAAGAATTTTGAAATGCATTTAAAAGTAAATCCTAGCCCCTCTGCTAATTTTAAAACTAATGGCCCTGAATGCTTTCAGTTACTCCAGTTTTATGGAAACTTGCTGGAATTTTCAATCAACCGTCCCGTATTCCAGGCTAAACTTAATTTCAATAAATTATACATCAAAAACTGATACGTGTATGACATTTTTATAAAAATAACCGGGTTACTATATGTGAGGACTCCTTGTTAGTCATACATACATTGCACTGTTTGTGCCTACCAAACTAATCACTTACACATACTACGGATCACATCAGTTCATCCTTATTCAAGAGTTGCATGCAACAAGCAACGGTTTTTGTTGTGGGTGGTAGTGGTAATGCAAGATAACAACTTTAACACTTTAAAGGTACAAACTTGTAAGAAGATGTTATACAGACAGACAGAAAAAGTATATACAGTATTTATTGCATTCATTCAAACGTGCTTATTTTATTGCCTTGGGGCATCCTAAGATTTGAAACTTACCTACCATATGCACTGTCAAGAATCTGTGGTAATGCATTCTATTGTATAAAATAAATTTTTACATTGTTCTTCATTTCCTGTCTTCTAACTAGTATAGTCATCATCGTATCATAATATTTAGGATTAGACATAGATTTTTATACACATATTTAGAATATAGACAGAGATACTCAAGGTACCTGCGTTTCCTCGCATGTGTATTGCCCTGTAAATTGGCTAGTCTCCTGGCGTAAGTGAGAGACGAGCACACAGCTGCATTCTAGAAAAATACATGTGAGCAAACAGAAGGCAGAGTTGTATTTACACAACACATGTGTGCTACGTAAGCACAATGCATGACATCCTTTCATTCTCTCAAATGTAAAAATATCTCTGAGTGGTGAACATATAGTCTGGCTCTTCTACCTTTTGAAGAGAGAGTAATAAACTGTATTTTTGTTTGTAGCGAATTTTCTGGTAGTTTAGCACTTTTAATTAATTAGTTAAATATAGATTTACTGGTGGGAGTTTTGTAGATGTGATTTTTGTGAAAAAGGGGGGTTTCAAAGGGGAATGTGTGGTTGTGTTGTGAGAGTGAATAGAAATCAGCTGCGAGGCCGTTTTTTTTAAATAGTGTTGTTGGAAATTTAAAGGGACAAGGGTTTACACGTGGGAGCGTTATTGAATCAGGTGAGAATTGAGAATACAAGTTAGAGGAGGAAAATTTAGTTAATATTCAGACGAGTGGTTTGGAACATAGTTATTACAAGTGCGTTCGTGTGGAACCAGGAGTAATTAGATTGGTATTAAAAAATGTAGATATTTTTTAGTGTGTTGTAATGGTTTCTCATGGGTGTGTGAATAATTAAGGAGGTTGAATTAACATGTTGGGATTGATTTGATGTTTGTTATATACAGACAACAGAGAGAGGGGATTCAAGATTTGGATGGAGGTGGATGGGTGCGTTGGATTTGTAGTTGGTGGGTAGAAACAGCTGACAGATCCTGTGGATTTTAATCAAGTGATTTTTTGATGTGGAATAGTTTGAATAGATTAGTTGGGAAGATGGTTGGATGAGCCGAGGGACCTTTAGTTTAGTTATAAGGTCTGAAATTGAAGTGGAAAGGGAGAGGTTACTGTTGTGTAGAAGGTAAGGGAATATGTAAAGACGTTTTGGGTAGTTTTAATTAATTCCGTTTTAAGGTGTAAAGTTTTTTAATAGTAATTGGCAATTACTGGTTTTTAGGAGTCGATTTTCTGATTTGCTGCCGGTAGTCTAGTTCCTGATTGTGGATTTGGGGTGGTTGGAGGTAATTATAATACGTAATGTCTCGATTTCATTTACTATTTAGTTATTCCTTAGTTTGTGTTTAATAAACTGATTATATAGTTTTTAATGTTTATGTGTAGGAACCAAAGGAAAGTTCATATTCCATATTGGTACGACTGTTTGTGGGGAGTTTTAACTACATTTCCAAGATGTACAGCAGCAACCCAAATAACTTTGAGGACTTGATGTCCATTGCGAAGCAGAATGCAGATGAGGCAAAAAGAAAGGTAAGTTTGATTGTTTGTGCTATATGTTTGGTTATACTTTTAAAAGATTTAACAGAACAGTAATGATGATTATTGATTTTGCTTTATAGGCGGATCGCCTCTTGCTCCCAGATTTAAATCGTCCCAAACGGGCCGACCCAAAGCAAGTAAAACTGAAGGCAGGGGTTCAAGCTTTTTTGGCGAAAAAAGAAGAGGAGGAAAGGAGACGGATGCAAGAGGAAAAGGTTAAAAAGGAAAAACTTTTACAACTTCGTAATCAAGATAGAAAGGCCACAAATAGAGTGAGAAAAATGTTGAGCATGACCAAGTCTGCGAATAAGAGTTGTGTAGACGATGCGAAGGATTGTCTAAATGAGAGTATAGCTGCACAAGGTGGGTTATTGTTACTTCCTTTCTTTCGTGCGTAATGAATTGTACTTGTACTATTAACTGAATTAAGTAATGATTATTACGGGTATTGATTAATTAGGAGAGATTCAGCCTGATGAAGACGATTACGGATATACATCTAACTTTGCTGATCAGATGCACAAAAAGATGATGGAAAAGTACAAGGCCATCCCAGTAAAGCCAGCATTTCCACAGGAAAGAGTTCCTGTGCCAAAACCACAATCGCTTTCAAAAAATGGAACAGGTTGGAGAAACTCAAATAATAACAGTTATGCGGATTCAAGCCCTGAACAAGAATACGAAGAACCAGTTTCCACCAAGAAACCCATGAAGCCTTCGAGAGTGCCTAACAAACCACCACTTCCAGATTATGAACAGCTATTGCAGCTTGCTCAACAAAAACAGCATGAACCTGTTCTACCAGTGAAGCCAATTGTAAGCAAAGGTGAAGGAGACGATTTTGAGTTCGGCAGGCCCATGACAAAAAAAGAAAAAGCAGCATTTCTTGCAGAAAAAGAGCTTAAGGAAAGAGTTGCTAGACGAATGATGCAAAGAGGTGCAGATTCCAATAATAACAGTAGCTTAGGTAAAGAAAAGCCAACAACTAGCTTTAAAATTCCAAAGGCCAGGCCAAGAGAAGAAGACGTAGTACCACCGAAGAAAGCCAAGATAGCAGAGCCGGAACAAAGCAAACCAACGAAAGATATCCTAAGATCTAAACTAAGTGAACCAAGTTCTAACGCATCTGTTTCAAAACCCAATCATATGTCAAGTAAATACTGTTTCAAACAGGCTGCCTCTACTTCTAGTAATTCTATGAGTTCAAAGTACGTAGAAAAGCCCGTAAAACATAATCTCCCACCACCACCATCGCAACCTTCTAAGCAGGTATTCAGAGAAAGGGAAATCCCTAAACAACTACCAAAGGAAAGAGAAACTCCTAAGCACATAACCCGAGAAAGGGAAATCCCTAAACATCTACCCAGAGAAACTCCGAAACAAAGTTCATACCCTAAACAAGACCACCGGCAACAAGTTAATCATAATATAGAAAGGGAGAAACCTCGTCAGCGACCAGTTAGCCTCGAGCGAGATAGGGAACAAATGAGAAGGCCTGCACCTCCAAACGTACAAAATCCAAAGCCAGGAAGTAGTCGAGAAATCCCAACTAAGGTCAAGGAAAGGGTCCCAGAAGCAAGGGAAAATCAAAGAAACGGAATGTCATCCAAAATAAAACCCACCGTACAGCGGGAACGAGAAGCGGAGAGAAACCCAATGAGAAGAGAAAGGGAGGTGCCACCACAAGGACCACGATACTTGCCTCCGACGAAAAGAGACATGCAAATTAGAGACTCTAGAGACTCGAACCGAATGTCACGTGGACGCGAGGAAGCTCCAAGAATGAAGCCTAAACCAATGAAAGGTATGGAAACTCATATGTTAATCATGAAAATGTTGACAATTTACATGTGTTTTACCTAATGTATGGTGGATTTCAGGAAGGGCTATTATTGACAGCGATGAAGAGTATGATTCAGAAATGGATGATTTCATAGATGATTCGGAAGTTGACTTGGGTAACATTTCCGCAGAGATCAGTAGGATTTTCAATTATGACAGGAGAAAGTACAACTACAATGAAGAAAGTGACGATGAATGCATGGAGTCATCTGTTGCTCAGCAAATGAGAGAAGAGCAGCGTAGCTTAAGACTTGGTACGTTTGTCCTGCAAGTACCTACTTACGTTTATTGTAGGGCATAATGTTAACCACGTTATTACTTTTCAAATTAACAGGTATTCAAGAAGATCTGGAAGATATACGGCGAGAGGAAGAGGAAAAACGCATGAAAATGCTGAAAATGAAAAAGAGGAGATAATTATAGAAATATAATCGTCAAATCTCAGGACCGTTGTTCAGTCAAGTGGCACATATAATTTTTACACATGAGCATCTCAATAGTTCCACTTCGATAGTCTGCGGTCTGTCATTTTACGTAGTCAACGTAAAGTGGTGGACATTGTGATATACATGCTATTGTATGTGGAACTAATATTCTTAATACATTACTGTAAAATTTCATAGTATACAATGATTCGCTGCTGAACCAAGGTCTGTATTTTAAAATAGCTTTCTGTTTAGAGTAGAGTAATATTACCGTGAGTCAATTTTAAACAATGCTCCACTTTTTTGTAATGGAAGGAAATGCATGGTAACCAAATATGCTAAACTTCGTAGAAGTACTTAAAGATTCAGATGAAGTTTCAGTAGCGTCAGCAGTCAGCTTGGTAGAAATTTCCTACAAAGACAACCCAGTTTATTTCTGGTAACAGAGTGGGTAACAAACATTTATGAAAGACTGGTACATCATACGAAACTATTGTATATCAGTTATATTTACTGTTGTACATTCGGATTCTAAAACTATGTTGTATTGCAGTATGTGTGAAAACTTGTGGTGTAAAGGGAGCATTTAAATTTGTGTATTCAGTTATTCAGTTCATCATACATTATCCGTACGTGTCTTGTTTTGTTATACTAAATATTTCTTGTATTTAACTTTGCATAAAGTTTTATTAGAGTAATGATGCCTTGTAATGCAGGAACCTTAATAAATTAGCAGAACCTCAGCAAATTTTATATGTCTATATGTCATGTATTTTGTATTGTTTGTAGATACACATTGTGGAAAATTGCTTTAGGCAACCACTTAAACATCGAAACAATCGAAAAAAAAATTGCAATTGTCTTATAACTACTGTTATAAAAGTACGAATAGAATCAGGGAGCATTTAAAGTTCGATTGGAACTACCTACCTAACAACCTCAGTTTTTAAATAAATTTGCTTATCTTTACGTTTCGACAGCTGGATCTGAAGAATTAATGTATTTGGTTTAGTCATTTAATGTATAGTTTTATTTGATGAATCTTAAATGTTTGTAATTTGACATTTGAATGCAATATATATAATTTAATTCGTCCTTTGCTTCTCGAAATGTTCTAATTCTCGAAAAACTGTGCATTGTGCTACCTTTTTTGTGACTATTAATGCAAAACTCATTTAATAAAAGCAAATATTTGTAATAGTTGAAATCCAATCCCAGTTTTTAAATGAAGGCTTTATTCTCTCATTAACAACTTATATAGCCTTTAGACTTCATGCATGCTGCCATTTTAATTGTTTCTCGATCACATACATTGTATATCTTCTGCCATAATTTTTTATTCGTTAGTAATTGAATTATTTCGAAAAAGTATATTAAGTTTATTTCCTCTCTCTTCTACTCATCAAAGTTTAGTGACAAAAAATACATTCTGATAAAGTAGTCCATGTGTTTAAATACATACATACATCACAAAGCAAACTGTCTGATGTACTAAAAAAGATCAAGAACAATTATAAAGCGTTTAATAATTGTATAACAATCATACTGGTCATGGAATGGAACCCCAGTTTATGTAAAAATGCATTAATTCTTTTAAATCATACATCATTACTAATTCGTAAGAAAAAACTGCCCGTGGATAAAGTAGTCCAATGAGAGTAATATTTTTGTTGTTGATTTTGAGTTGATGTGTGCTTCTTCTTTAAACACCACAACTAATTTGTCATTTGACTGTGTATATAAAAAGGCATGAAATTCATTTGTGCATGAGGCAGAACGGTTTCCCAACAATGAGAGTATCCTCATATCCTTTTCCTGGATGTTATTAACTTCCATGAACTTTAGCGATGTAGTGTTAGCTTTAGCGAACTTAATGGTTCGTAACACTCAATAGACCCAGGAGTTAAA
>JAHZNG010002087.1:0-10044 GCA_027744375.1 Orchesellides sinensis | reverse complement strand
ATGTTTTGACCCAAGCATTTCATGCTATTGAGATGGCGAAGCAAAAAATTGTATACGGCAAAAAACATTCGTTAAGATGGGTGAGGCAATAAATTGATTGTTTACTATTTGAATTGGAACCATTACCGATTCCACAGTACCAATCTCAAAATACAAAACCCAAAGAATTAGATTTATGTTGTTATCAGAAACCATCTCATGCCATATTTCCAACTTCAATTGGGTTTTGTGATGTCTCATTCGAAAAATAAATAATTTGCCACTTGGCAACCTATTTAACTTTAATGGCTAACCGCTTTAAAAGTATAATTAACCATTTAACTGCCCGTTTTTAAGGGTTAATATAAAACATGATTTTATAAAAACTTGTTAAAAATGCTCAGATATATAACTTTGGGACGATTTTTTGGAATTTCGGGTATGAAAATTCGTCGGTTATTAATTTAAACGTTAAAAGACGTTGTAGCATGGAAACAGAATTTTTTTTAGAGAATTTCCAACCCTTTCCTGGAATCTCAAAATTGTTCCCAGATCTGACTAAAATTAACAAATTGAGGAAAACTGTTAAGGGTGCGTAAAAGTTTACATCTCTACCGCACTTGGATCAAATGCATATATATATATATAACATAATCATAGCATCAAATTCATTTTTTTAAAAAAACTGCTCTTATTCACGATCACCATTGAAATCTCCGTGAAATCATCAAGCTTCCAGAGTTTACTAACATTTGTATTTTTACTGTGAATTTCGTATTCGTAAAAATATTTTGTAATGTAAATTCTTATATGTTGGCTTCGCAAGATGAAATAAATTGTTCGCAAACTCTAGAAGCTTGCGGATTTCGCCGAGTTTTCATGGTGATCGTGAAAAGGAGCACTGTCAAAATTGATACAATCTTTTAAAAAAGTGCATCCCAAAAAATATTATTATTATTCCCTATAAAAATCTCATAAGATATATAATGATAAAAATACATATCCAACACATGAATCTGAATTAATAAAATTTTAAAGTAATTAACAATTTATCGTTGCTTTTCCTTAAATTCTCACCCAATAAATAATCACAAGAAATACATATATATTCATATTCACATCATAGAATTTGATCCAGAATCCACGAGAATTGGCAAATACTAAATAATGACCACTTTCCCCCTAAAATCATACATATAAGTTGAATGATGACCAAAAAAAGACTACAAAAAGAGAAAGAGAGTAGCGGTACTCAAAAGGGTAGATTTTTAGCTACCAAGGTGATTTTTAGCTACATAGCGATACAAAAATACATTGATGAGTAGCTAAAAATCTACCTTCTTGAGTACCGCTAGTACCAATGATAATTTTTTATAATCTTTTTTTATAAACTTCTTCGTTTAAATTTTTGTAGGAATCGTTATTAATAAAATATTAACATTCTTCCCGTTATAAACAAACGTTTGTGTAATAAAAAAAATTAACGTGTTTACAAATTTTAGTAGATCTATTTTTTTAAAAACCATATATATAATTCTTAATTTTTATAAGTATAAAAGAAACATAAAAAAATATAAAAATTTCGATCGAAACTTACAACCAATCGAATCACACACACAATTACGTACCTTGTACCACCACCATATAGTTCCATAACAACAATGCTCAATTAATTCCCTCCATTCCTCCCACAAAAGTATACGATTCAACAACGAACACTCCAAGATGTTGTATGTTTCTCCAGTGTATATTCTTTCTATATCCAGTTACTCCAAATCCTCTCCAGTTTTCAAAAACAATCTCACTCCAAAAGAAAAATGCAATTTAACCAACTGGTTGAATCCTCACGTCACCACCGTCGAAATTAAAGACATGAAATCGAGAGCACGGTATGAAGTTCCTACAATACTGCAAAAAAAAAATTACTTTTTTTTTCTCTCTAAAACTGTAGGAAACTCTATACCTCGCTCTAACAATTTCAGTCAACTTCTGATTTTTCTCCAGTTTGCAAACCCTTCTTCATCCACTCCAAATCCAAACCTATATAAAAAACAATGCAAAAAAAATAATAAATACAAAAAAAACTACTGAATATTCAAGGTTAAGTAAGAAAAAAAAATTTAAATATATAATTACTTTTTTTTTCTCTAAAACTGTAGGAAACTCTATACCTCGCTCTAACAATTTCAGTCAACTTCTGATTTTTCTCCAGTTTGCAAAACCCTTCATCCAACTCCAAATCCAAACCTATATAAAAAACAATGCACAAAAAAAAATTACACATTAATATAAAAAAAACTACCAAACATCCGGTGGTATAAAAAAAAAGAAACTCTCATATAACCATCTGGCATTTTACATTTATAAAACACACGCTAAAAAAATATATTTTTTATACACAATTTTTTTTAAACATGGAAGATTTTTTAACGCAGATGTGGAACGTGTGTGGGGGTTTTTAGAATACTCATATATACGCGAGCATATTTTTCATACCCATTGTTGTATAACGCTTATGTATAAAAAAAATTTTTTTTTAATAAAAAAAAGGAAAGGATGCTCTTTCAACCCCCACATACGTATTACATTAATAAAAAAAAACCGGTTTGGTCGTTTGTTCGTTTGTTCGTTCTGTCTGGATCCAGTTTTTTTTTTTCATGATGATGAAGCTGATGATGCTGATGCTTAACTTTTGTGTGTGTGTTGGTTGTTATACGTTGTTGTTGTTAAGTTGTATCTCTCTCTTGGTTATAACGTTAAAAGTTTTTCTTTTTTTTTTAAATATATATTTATTAACACACAATAAACACACACCACTTCTTAAACCTTGCAAACAAAAAACTTAATAAATAATTATGAAAATTTCACACAAACAAACACAACCAAGTTTTGTTAAAATTTAGCACAAAATTATAAACTTCACAAAAATTAAGATTACAAAAATCTATCTCACGAAAAGATATGCTCTCTCTCAAATACAAACCTGTGTGTGTGTGTGAACACTCCAACCTCCAAACACCGAATACCAAGCTCAATCCTTTTTTCAGACACAAGAAAACACTCATCACATCTTCTTATGTAAACGTATTTTCTTATATATCTCACAACCCAACATAACATAATATCAACCACCACCACCACCACACAACCACATACATGGATAAGAGCATCATATTATACATAAAACTCCTTATAAAGTAAAATATATCTAATCATCTTATTCTTTTTATACACAACCCCGTGAGAAAAGTGAATATTAAAAACACAATCCTTTTTCTTCATGTTCAAGTTTCAAAAAAAAGGTTCTTCTTACATAATATTCAAATCATATGCAAAAAGATTCAAAGGGTTTAAGAAAAAAAAATTGTATGATGATTCATATACACACGAAAGGGTTATATATATTTAGAAAAAGAAAATTGGAAAAAAAAGGGTTGATGTGTATAAAAATTGGGTTGCATATATATACACGCATCCCTGAGAAGGGTTCTTTCTTGTACAAAAAAAAGGGTACTACTTCTGTTCCTTTAATAATCAAAAGGGATGATGATCATGATCATGATGATGCAAAGCAAAAGGGTTAAAAAATTTACATAGGGTACGTATTCAAATATTCATTCCTTTTTATTCATGAAAGGGTACCGTTCCCACGGGATCCAGTAAAACGTATATATATACACGGTAAATATATGTATTTAAAATGCACATGCGAGTATCGGGATATTTTTTTTAATCTATTGCATAATATCTTATTATAATATCAAGATATTCTTGTTGGAGAAAGATATATATTTGAATTGAAGGTGAATGAAATTGATGCATATTATGCGTCGATCTTCTTCTTATTCTGATTTGTTTTGCATACCTTTTTTTGTATGTGTTATTATGTATTATCTTCAATTAATCAAATTGAAAAAGGTAGAATCTATATCGTGAGAACGGGATCTTTTAATAAAAACTGATTTTCTTGAATATGCTAATATATATGCGTTGATAATGCGTGTACATATATTCGTTTTATCATTTTTTTATTATTATATTTTGGGTGTTTTTTTTGTACTTGATCCGTTACGATTTTTTTGTTATGTATGAATGAGTTAAAAGAAAATTTGATATTACATATATGTTAATGGAAATTTGTATATATTTTACCGTTGTGATTAAGAGTTTTCTGAAAGTATTTTTTTTTAGCTGAGGTAATATGTTTTTTTTGGAGAGTTAACAAACAAAATCTTGTAGTACGTTATTCAATGTTCCAGTATATGCGTGAAATAAAATTAATAAAAGTTTTTTTTTTTTTGGTGATGTAACGTTTTACCGTTATAAAGTTTAATTTAAAGAATCATAATTATTTGAAGAAGATTAATAAGTACTGGTGAGACTGCTGATTTTTACAGCAATATACTGATATTAATATGTACAAATATGCATATATTTCGTAAGGAGGATATTTAATAGTTTTTTTTACACTTTTAAAAAAAAATAATATAATGAAAATGTCTGTTTGTTGCACTGCTTTTCTACATTTCTACATAGTGATAAGGACATTTCCGACATTTTCTGATCAACTTAAAAACAAACATAAAAGAATTTCAATATTTTTGACTTTTTTTATGTACCCAATTAAACTAAAGATTTCTTTTATTCCGATTATTAACTAGCTTTGAATGGGGGTGGCGGCGAGTATTAATTTCCTTTGTAATTTGCAGCATCATGAAATTAGAAGCAATTGCCTGAAACATGCTCATTGTAGCTCATGGAAGTTACTATATCGCTTTATACTCGCTAGTTTCCTTTTTTATGTAGTTTTGAATACCACTATTCCATCTTCCCTGTTTTTTTTTTAATGTCATTGCTTTTTATATGTAGTTGAGTTAAATACTTATAATAAAGCCATAAACTTTAAATGGACCGATTATGTGAACATTACTTTAATAAAAGTTTATTTGAGATTTTTTGTGAAATTTGTCCAAAATCCGAACTAATACATATGATGTGCGAAATAAAACTATGTATTATTATTTTTTTTAAGTGACGCATGTTACGTTTACGCGTGTTTGTGAATAAGTTTCAAGATTATTTATAAATGGAGCTATATACAAACTACTTTATTTTACACAATCCCAAAATAAACTTACAAAGTTATGAACACTATGTTTTTATTATTATTAAAGTTTCGTATTTTTAAAATATTTTTTTAATACTAATTTTATATAGCTTTTAAAAAAAATTGTCAATTTTTAAACCCTTAGTATACGGATGACGACGACGACGGGGACTACATAATACAAGTATAATTATTGACATTTTTTTAAAATACAAAATTGCGCGTTTTGATTTTTGTTGAATTTTGTGTTCTTATCATCGTGCTCAAATATTATATGATAATCCACAGGTTTATGCATGCATATTATATTTTTAATGAAAACTGTCACCACGAGACTTCATAAAAAATATATAGTTTACGAATCCCATTTTAAATACATAAATATATACGGCAACTTACATAAATACCCTGTTAAAATCCCTAATAATATAACTCGTAGTAACATTAATTTCATTCACGTTATAATTCACAATACTTTTCATAATAATAATTAAAATTATTTATATATAATTCAAGATTGTTAACCATCTTGACACACCAACCTAGAAAAACTTATTCTTACTGAATCAACTGGAAACGCACGTTACTTTTTACAAACATATTTACTATTTACAAATGTCCTGACTATATAACCAAACTATACATGAAATTTACATATGTATAAAAAAATCGCCATTTTTTTTTCTTCTTCTCTTTCAACATCCCTTCCCAGTCAAATACAAAAAATCAATAATAGAAATACACAAAAAAAATAAGTATTGAAAAAAAGGACAAAATCAGATTGTAAATCCAAATAGGACCCTGTTTTTTTGTTACATGAACCAATCTGCAACGTGTAAGAAAAAAAATGGCACCACCCCCCATACATTTTTTCTTTATACGATTATCCTATACGATTGCGGGATTTTGTGTACTTTTTTCTAAGAGGGTTGCGTCGCGTTCCGTATCTTTCTGCGTATGTGTGCGTATGTGTGTGTGAAAAATAAGGGAGAAAATAAAAATTGATTTTTTTTGAAGGGATGATGATGATGTGTGTGTGTGTGCTGTAGATTGTGTGTGTTTGTGCGTGAGTTGATATGTATAGGGGTGAGTGATTTGAAGATCGAGAATATTTGTTGATATATACAGGAAATATGTATCGATATAATATTCGTATATGTATTCTGTTTGTTTTTTTAGATTTTTTTTTTATAAATCATTTTTAGCATTCATATTATTCAAATTTTTAAAAAATTTCATGAAATAATATCGTAAATGTAAAAAAATATAATATTTATGAACAAATTAGAAACTATATATAAGTCTCAATCCCAACTCCCGTCATCATGGCATATATGCCGAAGAAATTTTAAAACTTAAATACCGAAATTAACTTTGTAAATCATTTAAAACAATTCCAACGTAATAGCTTCGCTATTGAATAGTACACAAATATTGCATAATAAAACATATTAATAGTAACATTCTTCTAAAAAATCATCCAAAAATCAATTTCATTCATACAACCAAAGGTCCGTCTGAAATCCATCCATTCATAATGAAACTTTACCTCAGATTAGATTATTATTATTATTATTTACATCTAAAAAAATAAGTTTCATTACATAGAATTTTTTTCATTTATATATATCTTGTCATACAACCGAAATAAAAGAAGAAAAAAATCTACGCGAGATACAAGTTTCTTTATTTGTTACGCACACACATACTTACACCAAATCCAACCCTCCTCCCTTCTTCAACCCTCAAAAAACTCAACAAGCTAAAAAACAAAACACAAAAAAAAACTTTGTTTTCACAACATCTCACCTTACCCCAATAAAAATCAAAATTTTCCCGCGAATCTACTTTCAAGTTTGAAAACTCTTATTATAATGTATCCTCATCCACAACAAAAAAGGAAGCAATCATTCGTGTTTCCTTTACACACACGTGCATTGCTCAAGCACAAAATTGTCGAGATAAACTAATTTTTAAAATTGTTTTGAATTTTTTAAAAAAATTAATGATGGGTCAACTAACAAACATCCACGACATTGAAGACATTGCAAACGACTCATTAATTAATCAAACTCGTGGTAATGATACTACTGTGAGGATACGGAAAATACAACGGAAGAGTAATAAGAAGAACGAGGAGAATAGTACTACTACTACTGATTGTTGCGGTGGAGGAGGAGGAGGATCTTCTTGTGCATGTAATGGAGGAGAGGGGTTTATTAGTGGAGAACAACCACTCCAACCACATCTCTCTGAAAATAACAACACAAAAAACCGTAACGACCTAATCCCAAATGACTACACGGTGTACTTACGAACTTGGGGATGTTCCCATAACAACAGTGATTCTGAGTATATGGCTGGATTACTAGCATCCCATGGGTTTAATATTACAAGTAACATGAAACCAAAATTTCATATATATAGCCTGGGCATTCGCTATTTACACTCCGCTATATGCAACGCACGTGCTACAGCCGGGCGCTCGCCTATTTACCATAGTAATACATTTCGGCTATAGCGCGCGCGTTGCATCTAGCCGAGTGTAAATAGCCATTGCACAGCGAGTATATACACTCATTTTTATTACAAATAAATAAATAAAATGATCATCATATATTTCTCTCTATAGCAACAGACTACGTATCATCCGACGTAGTGATATTAAACTCGTGTACAGTGAAAGGTCCAAGCGAGCAACACTTTAAAAACGAGATATCACGAGCCCAGTCTGAAAAGAAACGGATTATTTTAGCAGGATGTGTACCACAGTCGGATAAGTCGTATAAACGAATAGCTTCGACGATTGGTACGAATCAGATAAATAGGATCGTTGAGGTGGTTGAGGAGACTCTGAGGGGGAACAATGTGAGTTACACGAGTGTCAAAAGACATTCACCTGGGGCTGATTTGAGTTTACCGAAAATAAGGAAGAATGATTTGATTGAGATTATACCGATTAGTACTGGGTGCTTGAATAATTGTACGTATTGCAAAACTAAGTTTGCTAGAGGGATGCTTGCTAGCTATTCTATTGGTGAGTGGTTTGTAACAATTTTTTATTTATTATTATTAACCCTAAGACTATTTAATATAAAATATTATAGACCCATTATCTTCTCAGATTATACTGCCCTTTCCTCTTTCTTACTCTTAGTTATTTAATAGAGATATTCATTCGTTGTCGTTGATTACGTGACTTTCCCAAAAACTACTTACGAACGTTCCTTTTTGGTGTAAATGCAATTTTGTAAAAAAAAAAAAATCTTTGTAAATAATATCATGAGAATCTGAGGTAGTTACATATCTTGTGTACGTCACAGACTTCTATATATAGAACTAGACGGAATATAAACTTCTATAAACGGCATTCCAATGTATTCAACGTCATTACAAAGGTTCTGAAGCTGTTTTGTATTATTAGCCCACTTTTGTAGTGTTTCAATTAAAATTAAAAATTTACTCATTTATGGAAAATTTATAAATAGACGATTCTCGTCCCTATATAATGTAACAGGAGCACCGGCTGGTATGAAAAACAACTTTTAATGACTTTGCGGAAAATTCATTAAAAGCAAGCTCATGTATCCAACGTCTAGTCTATTATTGAATTTCTTTTTTGTTTATAATGATTTTTCTAATATATTTAACTGCATCTTATAAAATTAGTTATATACAAAACCAAGCAGTTGCTAATCTTACGTCGTACAATCATTTTGTAAAATTTATAACAAATTTTGTTAATTTTGATGAAAAAAAAATCACTTGTTCGTTGAATTTTGGGGAGGATATACATTGCAATAATATATTTAAATAGCAATAGCTTTAATATTTGTAATGAATGATTGTGATATTATGTTTTGTTATTGTTTTAAGAATCGATAACATCAAGGATAACTCATGTGTGTAAGAATGAAGGGATACGTGAAATCTGGTTGACAAGTGAAGATTTAGGAGCTTGGGGTATTGACATTGGGCACACGATTGTTGACTTATTACACGCCATCGTTGCTATCCTTCCACGTCACACCATGCTACGACTTGGAATGACTAATCCACCGTATATACTTGATCATTTGGAGGTCGTTGGTCATCTCATATAAAAACTGTATTTTCTGTACATAATAATTTATATTTTTTTTTGTTATTAATTTGTAACTTGTTTTGTGTTTTTTTTAAAGGAAATTTCAAAAATATTGAACCACCCGAATGTGTACGAGTTTCTTCATATTCCGGTTCAGTCTGGTTCTGACTCTGTGTTGCTTGAGATGAAAAGGGAGTACTGCAGGAAGGATTTTGAACGGATTTGTGATTTTATGATTCAGAGGTGAGTGGGATAGATTAGGGGGGTTGGGGGAAGATGATGCTTTTTTTAAAAAATAAGTACAGTGAACTTAGTTGCAATCCATTTTTATTATTTATGAATTTTATTTTGAGTAATGAGGTCCCTTATGTAGAAGTTAAAAAATTCAGAATTTATTTTTTTAAAAAAAGGGTGGGAGAGGAGAGGTTTTTATACAGGATTTTATATTTTATTGATATTTTTGTAAAAGAATATATAGGGCAATTTATAGGTCGCCGTAACTTTGTGTAAAAGTTTAAGAATCTTTGTAAAATTGTTAAGTTTTTTTACTTGCAAAGTTTACATCAAACTGTGAATTGCTCCATTATTGTCATTAATTCGTTCACCCACGGAATTGCAAAAATTCCAATATATACCAAAATGTTAAAGTTTACCAAAAACCTTACAAGGATCTAAAATTTTGGCACATATGTGGCACGCTTCCGATGCCGACGTGAGAAGCGTACCATATTGTTGTTAATTTTATATATCAAATATCAGATAACCAATAGAACTAGATATAATACGGAACCGTTTTTAGGAGATTCTCTGTGATTTCGAGGTCTTATTTTTTCCCGGGTATGGGTGTCCCTGACTACTATTGCACCACCGAATA
>JAHZNG010002086.1:0-13119 GCA_027744375.1 Orchesellides sinensis | reverse complement strand
AACAGAGATCGATTCCAACATCTAAAAAGTAGTAAAATGCTCATCTACAGCTTCCCCAAACTCAAGCTCACCACCAAGGCATTTCGGCAATATATCTTGCGTGATACCGCAATGTGGCAACTTGGAATAGTCGAGATCTTTTGGTGAGACAAAAAACTGAAAAAATTGCCAAAAAATACTAAATAAGCAGTCGAAATTAAAACTTTGAAAATTTTAGTACTCAAATATACAATTATATTTTATACCCTTTCCTTTAGCTTATTTGGACAAAAGAGCATAGCCATTCGAATAACGTAATAAGCAACCACAGGAACGTTCATAAAATGCACTTCCTTCAACTTAAGAGGAAACGAGTGCTAGTTGAGACACCGAGAAATGACCAAGTTATTAAAAAATCAGGGAATAGCTATATTTCATATATCAATGATAATGACTACCCACCCAGTAAACATTAATTGCACGCCGCAGTACACGGACTCGGAATTCTTTAGCGTGCTTCATTTCTGTGCCGAGACACTGCTGAATGAAAACAAGTCCGTTATTAATGCAATCTTCATCCTCCGTTAACTTCTGGATGATATGAACAATGGCTGTATTGTTTTCGTCCTGTGAGTATCTCCCGGGATCCCATGCTCCTGACAATAATTGAAAACACATTTTTTAAATGGTAAATAAGCATAATATTTTTATTTATTTGTAAAAATTAATTACCCATATTGGAAAACATAATTCTCCTGCCTAAGGTATCCCGGGATTTCAAAACGCCAAATATTTCACTGTCTTTCAAAAGACTCTGCACATTTTTCTGACAGCGTCTCAGGAAATACTTCGGGGTACTCATCAAACCTCACTTCAGCATGTCGTTTGAGCTAGAGTAACAGCAAAATCCAAAATCCAAACACATATTATAAGACCTGCAATCTAAAAACGTTCATGTAATCTTCGCGAGGTCATCAGAGGTTGCTTTGTAACCGACTTTCACTTTCACCTTGTTTCAATAAAAACTTAAATTCGCAAAAATCAAGAAAAAATAGGTTAATGAATGCATTTGTTTACCGTCTCCCAAGCGTACTGAGCATTTAATTTCCGTCCCCGCAAAAATCTAATTAACAAAGCTTCATTGGAGGCGGCATTCTCCAAAAACTGGCGGACTGCCGGACTACCTTTGTCGCTTTTTACAAAGTCTAAGGCAATCAAACAACACAATATTTGATTAATAACCAGAAAGAATTACTAAATGTAAGATGTTTTTCTTGCTTACCCGCATAAAATGCTTTTATTTGCTTTAGCCCACTTAGGATCTTTTCGTCTGTTAATTCTACTGCGTCCCCGGACATTGTGTCTTAAAATATTGGCTGATAAATATATACTTCCAGAAAACGCCAAAGTTAATTTTATGTTTAAAACTAAATAATCCAATTTTTCAAGTTGCAGTATGTAATTGCAGGAATTAAACAGCTGAGCTTAGCTAATGTCCGCTCAAAAATTTTGCAACATCCAAATAAATAAATGTACCCAGCCATGATAAGAAAATGGATTTGGCTTCATGATTTAGTTTATTGTAGGTGACCTTGAGCAAAGCGAAGTGGGCAGAGTCAAAAGGATAACAACGACATGCGAGATAGTGCACAACCACATACTTATTGAAGCAACCCACACAAAGCTGTACTGACTGACTATGCATTGCACGTATTTAGTAAAAAAAGGTTTAGTTTTCCACTCATTACCCATCACATGCTTAATATCTTTTAATTGCAACTTTTTTTGACGTGAGTTTTTCTATAATTGGTTTTTCAGTATTGTGTGAAATGTATAAAATACAAAGAGTTTAAAAATTTATAATGCATAGATATCCAACACAGTAAATGTCAAACGTACAATCGATAACCAAAATATAACTGCCGGGATTTTTCTAAAATTCTATCCATTTTTAGGTTGGTGATGAGTTGAAAATGTATACATACATCGTAATTTACATTCTAAGTCGGATGGTGATAAGTCCCATCTTAAAATATTTGATGATAAACATAATCTAATGATAAAATTCACAGTGAATAGGAGAAATCGCTGGAACTTAATGTTTTCGTAACTGTTTGCAAAGTATATATATTCAATGTGTGTTGTTGGAATTGTAAGGCTATCATGTCTATACTTCTTTGCGTAAGATAAGCATGATTTTAGGAGATTTTACATTCCACGACGTTATTTAGCATGTCTGAAACAAATGAGAAAGACATCTTACTACGGTTTAGTGAGGGGACTTAGGAAACAATCATAAACTGTTACCTTAATCACTTTTTCAACACAAGTAAAGAATTTCGTCCAACGATCGCATGGAACACCTTTCAGCGAATTAACTAGTTTCAGAATTAAATTAGAAATAAAAATGTAATTAATTAACTCAATACGTTTTCCTGTAAATAATAAATTAGTTCTGCAACTGGAAGCAACGAACATTTTTGAGTACACTTTTCTCGAATCTTTTCAGCAATTCTTTTGCCATCCGCTTCATCCTGGTCAGGAAATACGTGTCTGTTGATCTCCTTAGCTATCTTATTGGCAGACCTCAACTTATGAATGTCAATGTTAAATAGGCCAAGGGTCTGAAATATACACTTTTTAAAGCACTGCTCCTGAAATACAACCGTTTCACATATCACATAACGAATTTTTTAGTAATATCTGTTGATTTATTAAAATTAATCTTTACATACATACCGGATCTTCTGCTTTAGCCGAACAGATTTCCATTTCATGCCTAAGGAACACTTCACCACCTCCGTGTTCGGCAGCCTCAGTGAAGGATGAACATTGAGAAAAGTCAGGATAAAGCTCTGTCTGACCTGATACATACTTTTAAAAAATTTGTACGTTTTAACAAATCTTTTATACCTTCAATTTTATCCATATTTCAATGTATACCTTTTGCTCACAGAAGACGAGTAAAATTAAAGTAACAAGTCGGCCCATGGTTTAGAGAGGGGGGGGATAAGTTTAATCAATGACGACCTGAGCATAAAATAAATACGATTTAGTTCTTGTTGAAACCATTGGTTGAAACGGCCACGAAAAATTTGAGCCGATGATGTGTAAAGAAAGTCAACAGACAATCAGACAATAACGATTAAAAATAAAAATGAAAGCTTCTATAACTAAACGAAATCTACTACGTCACAAAAATCAAGTAACATTGTTTCAACATTTGGGTACGTACATATACATACATACATATTTAACACGTTATAGTTGGTTATTAGTTTTTGGCCAATATGGACATGTATGATGATTCTGACTTTGTTTGATGGATTAGCCAGTATATTATTGATGAACATTTTTTTATTATTAGACAGCCACCAACAACATTTTTTCATCATGTTCAACAAAAGATCCCTACGATACCAACAAGCTGACCAGATTCCCAATTCCCGGAAACCAAATGAATTTGTAATTTCAAATTTCTAAAATGAATCAACATACAATTTTTCATGAAAATATTTCTCATTAATGCGATCTCCTGAGGAAGACAGAGGTTTACTGTTGAAAGCTCGAGCAAATTAAAAATTTTTTAATTTCAATGTCAACCATGATTTCCGTGATTAATAATTTTAACCATTATTGATGAAGTATGGTTTTTCACTGATGAAAGAACAGTTCTTTGTATTGTATTGAATCGGCTCGACACTTGAATAAATGATTAAATCAAATTGGTTTTGGACTTGTAAAAATGTCTACAAAAGTAAATTATTAAAGTTTTCAGTACCAGCACAATAAAGAGGTTATAAACACTAAAATAATTAACAATTAAACGTTTATTTTTATTTTATAAATAATCCATTAGCTCCAACGTCTAGCTCACTTGTGTTCCAAACAAACACACAGTGCGGAAAAACCATTAAATTTTGTCCTAAGATTTTAATTTTCTCACGAATAGTAAACAGGTGCAAAAGTAGACTAAAGCCAACATCACCGTTCCTACTACACCGGGCCAAACAGTTGGGTGAGAAATCCAAAGTCCTTCTGTTTAAAACTGATCTGAGTGGATCGACCAACATTGCAGATGGAAGGAGGTAGGTTAGATAGCGAATCCAATCCGGTACTACTTCCACCGGTACTATCATTCCTATTTAATTGAAGTAGAAATACATTTAAATTAGTAAATACATTAGTAGAATTATTCAGTTCAAAGGCCAGTTTGTAAAACTCGTTATAAAACTACAGCAATGTGGCAACTCACCTACATCTACTGTAAGCACAGGCATAATGAATACCATAGCCAATACCACAACCAACACTTCCCTACTCAAAATTCCAACTAGCAAACCGAAACATTGGGCGCATAATGCTGTAAGAAGATAAATGCAGATGTAGAGTGGAAGGGAANACTTCCCTACTCAAAATTCCAACTAGCAAACCGAAACATTGGGCGCATAATGCTGTAAGAAGATAAATGCAGATGTAGAGTGGAAGGGAACCTCTGCTGTAATAACTGAGAGCGTACTCCGCGCAATAGTAGCACATGACTGCTTGCATCAGAATAATTGTCATCACGCTCATAATGATTCCTGTCATGACCTCAGTGAAGCGAAGGCCTGCCACTTGACCTCTGTACAATGTGCCTTGCTTGACCTCTGTATTTTAATGCAACTTCACAGTTATACTGATTTTAAAGTTAACTGAATTTATAATAAGTTTATTAAGTTATAGCTTGCCATTTATTAGGAGCATTGGCGTTAATCCAAAAGCAATCTCAAAGGCGAGCCCTGTAAGCATTGGAGGTATATTACTTTCCTGTGCTGATCCATTAATCGAGCCATACACCGGGTCCCTTTCCTGTAACACAAAAATTATCTTTGTAAAAGCCAAAAAAGATTTTAACTTTCAATTTACTTCACTCAGAATAAAATACACGTACAGTATAAGCACTATCAAAAAATTCTAGGTCAAAACCACAAGAGGAGATGAGTTGGCGAACAAAAACTCGGAAAGACTTGTACAGGCTTGTAATGGCAAAAAAGGATGATATAAAATCTATAAAAAGTGTTTCATAAGAAAAAGTGTTGGATTACATTGTATTTAAATAAATATTTTTATGCAAGAATAATGTAAACTTGTAATGCTCACCTGACATGTCAAGCTTTGCCTTGACCTGAGATCCGTCGATGGACACAACTGTCGACCACTGCTTTGAAAGCGCTCGATCTACCATATTTCCGGAGAAATTCGCAGGAATTTCTATGTAGCCTATGAGGGTGCCGCGAGTGACTTCAAAATGAGCATCCTCCTTGCTAAAATACTGCACTGGAGATAAGTAACCACTGGATATAATTTGGTGGATGAGACTGCAGCTTAAAGTTGTAAGGTTGCAGAGGCTTCCACGTAAGGGTGCCACTGCTCCATGGACAGGATAATGAGGGGGGTCAACAAGGCAGTCATGAGTCCAGTTGGGAAACTCTCTGTTAACTACACCCATCTTGGATCCTTTTGGCTCAATACCGAGAACCGCACCAGTGCAGAGCAATTGAAGAATAGGGAGAAAGAGGATGATAAAGATGAATACTGGATAGCGGACAAAGTTGGTCCAAATTACTTGTGTGAATGCCAGCGTTCTTCGAAAAGACTGCAAGTAGCAGTGATACCAGCTCTCCACTACGTCAACGCTTGCAGACCTCGAAATATAGGATATTTTATTACAATTGTTGTTCTTATTTATCGTGTTAAAACGTACATATTTTCCGCTTAATCCTGTCAACAACTCTTTTTCGTCCCAGTGGGTTACCCAATTCATAGAGTTAGCCTTGGTTAACTCATCTGAGGGCAAGGTTGACTTTTTTAAGACAGTTTGTTGATTTTGTATTTGTTGGTCTTGGCGACACACTTGAAGCACAGCGTCTTCCAAACGATTTACTTTGTAGGTGAGCAAAAGTGCTTGTGGGATCGACTTCCACCAGCATCCGCCCATTTCTCATTACCCCCACCTTATGTGATTTGTTGACGCAAACAATGAGTTATATAAATAATTTGATTCCCTACAATACTGGTAGCGACTTACATACTTCTTTCATCATCCATTCTTACCGGCTCGTCCAGAATGAGAAGTTTTGGCTCGTGAAGCAAAGCAATTGCGAGCGACACCCGTCTTTGCTGACCTCCACTAAGGCTATGAATTCGACGGGATCCGTCAGGTAACTGAAGTAGTTCCACCAAGAAACGACAAACCCCGTCAATTCTCATTCCAGTCAGACCATACAACCTCCCATAAAATGTAATGATTTCCTTGACTGACAAAAGGTTGTAAAGGGCCAATTCCTGTGGAACGTAGCCAACATGTTTGGCCACTTGTTCACCCTGCTTCTCATTCTCCTTACTTTCAGCCTGATAGTGATTTCTAAAGAGGGACACAGTTCCAGAATCCCAAGTCTTCAACCCGACTAGACATGAGAGTAACGTTGTTTTGCCACATCCGCTGCTTCCTAATAATCCGTACCTGGAGAATGCAAACAAACATATTATTATTAATTCTCTTTAAACATCGTACTTTAAGATTACCCACTTTTGTGAATTTTTATATTGTTTCACTGACACAGTCCCTTGCTCCACATTCATGCAAATATTTTGCAAGACCTTGTGAGGTCCATATGATTTTACCAAGGTTTGAACACCAACGGCTATAGGCGGAGACACGTTTGGCATTTTAGGCGTCAAGGTAGGATTGACACACACTTTACAAAAAAGACAACGTAAATGAGAATTTTTATGGCTTACAAGGTGTAAACATTTCTAGAGTCAACTCTTTCTTGTAGTGGCCAACAAAATGAGTGATGTTAGTGATATCAAAATCTATTTCAATCCTGATATGGGTTGTGTATATGCACGTGGCCAACTAATTAAAATATATGTTAATCCACATTCCCACGGAGTTTTTCCTCTTTCACACTGATATTTAACACTGTAAAACACGCAGTCAGATGAAAGGAGTGATAGAAATAAAGTGTATTGTTAACAAGGAAACGCTTTGTCATTATTCAGATAAACTATGACAATGCATCTTCTTTTAACAACGCTGCGAATAAAATTCATAATGAGCACCTGAGTTGAATACGTCTCACATTTTTATACAATAAGAGCGGCCGGTTTCGTTTTACTTTTATTTTGATCCAGCTATTATAATAACGCAAGATGTATATGTAGATGCGAATCTTTTTTCCAGTAAATTTAATAATACACACTTGATGTATGTAATTTGCCAGATAATTAAAACTGTAGATTTTTCCTCGTTAATAAAAAGGAAAACATTAATTAACTCCTGAACTATTTTGTACAATGCTTTCATGCAGGAATGCTCGGTTCGGTTTGGTTTAAAGTAACCTATCACTTAAACAATGGTAGAACTTATTAGGTAAATTTTGCATGTTTATAAAAAAGGCCTGCAAAGGGTTAGAATTCCATGTCTTAATTTTTCCTTTTCTGTCATTTCTGAAGATGATTATTTTGCAAACAAACAGGTTTTTAGTTACTATTTCTGATGGCTTTGAGGAAAAATGAGTACGGGTTGTAGTTTAAACTAGACAAATACGCGCATTTTTATAGAGATCTTTAAGGTCAGAATGGATTGAGGATGAAGATGAATTCGCATTCACCGTTTGAGGAAACTATTAATAAAATTTGTAAGCATGTTATTATGTTTAGGGAGGAGGATTATTTTGAAACCTACGGTACTGTTCCTGATGTGAAAATAACGAAAATAATCTTCGACAGGTAAAAAATAGCTAATCATTAGGTACCTATTGGTATCGTATGTGTATTTAACGTTATATGCGAGCATGTTTTTTTGAAAGAAAAACTTGCTTTTATTTCATCATCTTAAGATTTTAGGTGATAGATAGCAAATGCTGACAAATAGCATGACGGGTCCATCATAGCCGTTTTAGAATTTTTTTTTGTAAAAAAGACCCCATTCTTGTTACTAAAATAATATACATTATACATGCAAATATTGTACCAAAATGCTTTTAATATACGAACCGATGCAATGCAATGGTAGCATTAATAGGCGATTTGAATTTGAATGAACTTCTTTGAATGCAACTAACGAATTCTTACCTCGGCTTATCAGCTTGATAACTGATGGTTTTCGTATCATACGTATACAGATATACTTACTATGCCATCATTAATAGTCGAATGACATATTATACTACATATTATGCTTTTAAAAAATTCAAATGGGGTCATCATTAAATTAACTTTAAATACAACCTACAAATATAGATTTATGCCATTGAATAACATTAAAAGAACTTCACTTGTTTATTTTTCTTTTCTTGTCGACAAATATTTTTTAAACCAAAATTTTCTGCTTCTTACAACAAGCAAGCCCCCTTGCTAAGTCCGAATGGGCATCTCCTGCTGATGAAGTATAGGATGAATAAACGTAGGGCTCAAGTTCAAGTCATGATAACTAAAAATGCATTATTACGATCACATACTGGAGTTAGTTTGTACACAATTAGAAATATAAATAATAATTGAGAGGTCAATATTTTAAAAATTACCGAACTCTTGTGATAATTATTACTTCGCCTTGATAGATAGGAAATCCATTTGTCTTGAGTACCTCAGAAAAGCTATGCACAGCACAGAACATAGTTAAACGGAATACCAGAGTGCAAAAATCCCAGTACCAGTACATCCTTTCATTTGGGGGAAGTGGACTTAAGAAGAAGACGATTACGATTATGACCTTGACCATGTAGATCATTTGGATGGTTTGGTGCAAACGAATGTATTCTAGTGCCATGTCTACTCTTTGGTTCTAAAAAATACATAGTCACATTTTTGTACTCTGCATATTTCGCTGCTTGTGCATATTAAGCCGTTAACACTGTTATCTTTTTACCATCTCTGTTGCCTTGAGCAACCAGTAAGACGCAACTAGTTGAGGGAAGAAAATGATAATAGCATATATGTTCTGGATCATCAGAATCAGACCGGGTTCCTCTACTCGAACTAGTTTAAACAAATGGTTAAATTCAAGTTTAATTAAAATAAGAGTAAAAAATGCGAGACTCACTATTAGGTCGTACTAATGCATCTATACGGCGTATGTCTTCAGTCAACAACTCCGCAAATAAGTTATCTAACCCTTGACTAAGAGCAGCTGTGCAAAAGTAGTATACATTGAATACAGCTATTGACCCGAAAATCAGCTAAAAATTAATACAAGTTGCAAAGTAGAAAATATATTTTTAAAATTTGCTATATAATCCATTATATTTAAAATGTAGATTACAAAGCCAAAGTATGCCGCTGTCCTTGCTGAATTCCTAGCTTTGTAGTAAGTTGAGTGCATTTTGAATGTTTGGGATTCACAACTAAATTATACAATATCCACCTGATTTTAAGTTGGATCAGATTTTTTTAAAATTATAGCCAAAGAAAATTTTAATACATAGACTCTTTGGGCGTGATAGTGGAAAATTTTATAAATAAATTATTTTTATACTTTCCTAGAATTAAAAAAAGTTCAACTGACTGAATTCTTTTGTTCAAGAGCAATAAATTGAGTATGTTGACCTAACAAAAATAGGTTAGACAAGTTGGACATGCATACATATATTTAAAAATATATACAAACTTACACTGCATTGCGTTAAATCCCCCAATTCGTTATAATAGGTTTTTTAATTGCTCAAGGACAAAACTTTACCGTTCAAGCTATGCATGTGGAGTTTCATTTATGTTATTTATGATACTTTTTCTAAAATTTACTTTTAATTCTTTGTTAAGTAATTTCATAATCATGAATTAAAAATCTTGTACTGTATCTCACTACCAATGAGTAACTATACACATTTAAAAACGCGTACATATATGAATACCTAAACGTATGATTGTAATACTCAGGCTAAAATATTTTCTAACAGTCGGAAATCAATGTTTAGCCAAGCTGGATAAAGGAGCAGCTTCAAGTCAACATGTTCATATTTCATATAAACACTAGTTAATGCAACAAACAAACCTCATCATTAACTTAGTATTTAAATAAGTTAGGAAAAAAGTCTTTGACTTGTGTATATAAACCGTTCATTGTGGAATTTTAACTTATTCATACGTTCTCCGATTTTCTTAAAAACATGTTCACTTATCGGAAAATTTGATGTACTCTTGCGTTCCTGCTTTGTCACAAATTCTTTTTTGGTAATACGTAACTATATTTTAAATATATTTAGCGCGAAAGCATAGAATAACTATAGTTTTAGTTGTTTCTCTTAATACATTCGCTGTAGTGGACTGGACAATTGAAAACCGTTTACAAAAAAATGGAGAAAATAGACGTTAAAAGCAGGCTCCTCCATTAACAGCGATATTGTACTGGCAATAATGATTTGAGAAATTGCATTGATGATTGTATTGCATGGTTGTTTACTTTATGTGATAGTTTTAAGACTTAAGTGGCGTGTTTCAAAAAAGCGTAGTACTAAGGTGAAAATATTAAGTACCACAACTTATCTAGATTACCATTGCGAATAAACAAGCGAAACATTTATTTAAAGTTTTTAATTTATTGAAATCATATTTCAACAATTTTCAACCAAATAATCTAAAACGGTTTTTTCTTCTCGCTGGTGAAGGCGGTGGCGGCGGAGGAGGTACTGGAGCCACTGCAACTGGTGGAGGTGGCGGAGGTATTGGAGCCACCGCAACCGGTGGAGGAGAAGGTACTGGGGACAACTCAATTGGTGGAGGTGGTGGAGAAGGTACTGAGGACAACTCAATTGGTTGAGATGGATGCGGCGGCGAAGGTTCTGAGGACAACTCAATCGATGAAGGCGGAGGTGGTGAAGGTTCTGGGGAAGTCTCAAACTCAGGGGGTGAGGGTGGTAAGGGGTCTGGGGATAGCTCAAACGGTGGAAGTGGTGAAGGTTCGGGGGAGAGCTCAAACTGTGGAGGTGGTGAAGGTTCTGGAGAGGGGTCAAACTGTGGATGTGGTGAAGGTTTGGGGAAGAGACCAAACTGTGGAGTTAAGGGTGGCGGCATGAATACGTACTGTGTTGGTCGGGGCGGCGAAACTTGCTGTAATGGCTGACTCCCTTGAAGTTTCTGAATGGTACGGGCTATGTTTAACAAATCTGTTGCGGTTTGGATTAGCCTGTCATCTAGATTATCAAGGAAAACATCGAAACCAAGTCCCTAAAAAATCAGAAATTGATTTTTAAATAACTAATTGATACAAGATAAGATAATAATAATAATTATTCATTATGATCTTAATTTAATTAAAATTACATTGCCAGCTCGTCGTTCAACTCTTTTGACTTTGACTTCTTCAGCTGTTGGAACCTTCAAACATATGTGCAATATAAGGTACCTATAGATAATGTTGGGGGAAGATTAATGAATGATTACGTTTACTTACCACTTCAGCATGTAAATTTTCAGTGGCTTGGGATACAGTCAGGACGGCAACAAGGATAATTACTCGGAATTTCATCTTAAATATAATAGTTTCGAATAACCGACTGAAAAAGTTGAGAAAGCTCATTCATTTTATACCCAAATATATTCGAAAGTGAGAAAAAAATGTATATACGAAACATTCTACGAACAATAGTGCCTTGTGTATTGGTAATGTCATTGGAATAATGGATTGGTTTCCCAAACGAACCAAGCAATGAGAATGAAAGAAAATGCTAAGCACAAGGTTATTTATTATTAAGACTTAATATCAAATGTAAATGATGGTGGTTCAAATTGAAATTTAGTTTTATTAAGTGTTAAGATACATTATAATTAAGTGTAATGAACCGTAATTCATCAATTACTAAACATGCGTTATTGCTCTCTCTTCACTAACACTGCTGATGTGAAATTGTGTGAAATGTTTCAAACAAGAGGTAGGCATCAAGCATCAATAGGAAAACTATAAGTCATATAATCAAATCCAATTTAGAATTGACAAAATTATAAAGCTATATAATCATTAATCATAGTCAAAGGTCCAACACACATATACATTAGAATTACCCAGCATCTAAGCAGAAAGCCGGGGTTGTAAACTTATATCCGGAGAGTACAAAAGCATTATCACATAAATTCTACCATAAAAACCTGATCCAGACAAGAAATTATTGAGGTGGTATTTGCAAAACAAAGTCAATGACGGGTGTGAAAGTAATGTTTATACGAAAAGTATTATAACATTTTTGGGATCTTTATAATGGTTTCATAATTTCATTTCATTTCAATAATTTCATTTCATCGATGAAATAATTTATAAAGAATTTGGACGTTAAACTTGCAGAATCGAAAAGTCTTTTCTAACCTAATAAAGACATGTTAAATGTAATCTACTTGCTTTGAATCACATTTTTTTCACGTTTTTGTGCAACATTCACTCTTCTAATCCAAGTTTTTGACACGAACCGTCGAAAACTTTCTAAATTAAGTCATATATTGAAAGTAGACATAAGAGCAAATGGAATTAGCAAGTATTATGTACATGTGACGCTGACGCTAGCGGACAACATAGATTGTACTGTACCATACAAATTCAAATGAATATTCCATGGAATGAAATTTGATTTATTGTCTATATGGTGAAGATGAGAGATTCAAAATATTTTTTGCATATCAGTATTACGCCATGCCCCTAAATCATATATTTGAACATAAAAGAACCGTTGATGTATAGTTCTGCATAAATTGTTTAAAAAAACAGTCAATCATAATCTTCCATTTTTTTCATTTAAGTGACAACACAAAAAGATTGGATTTGGAAATGAATTTACAAACAATGGATTGCATTACGACAAGAATTCATAAACCAAACCGGTTTGCATTTGGATTGGTTATGCAACTTTCTTACATAATACTTAGGTTATAAGAAATCCAGATTGAAACTTTCTATTCAATATTGACACTGGATAAAACATAAAAATCAGCAACCTTGCGATCTCTATTTAGATCTAAATAGATGCAACAATGATATAATTATGAAATACTGTCTAGGCTGTGTATATATGCATGCATGTTAGGATAAAATTTAGTGACACCGTAAATCCAACTTCCTTCAGATCGGCTGCTGCATCAGTTTGATCGTCAAATATTTGCATTTGTCTT